>JAOTOL010000753.1:0-35000 GCA_034440575.1 Imbricaverruca yamaguchii | reverse complement strand
CTGCAGCGCTCAGAGCTGAACGGTTTCAGCCCGCTGTCAGATCGTGGTTTTCCTCAGGAGACATGCTCCACGTCCAGACGAAGCCATTAGCTCCATCTGCCCGTCCGTCCGTCCGTCCGTCCGTCCGTCCGTCCGTCTGTCCGTCTGTCTGTCCGTCTGTCCGCCTGTCAGTCTGTCTGTCTGTCCGTCTGCCCTCCTGTCTGTCTGTCCGTCTGTCCGTCTGTCCGTCTGTCCGTCTGTCTGTCCGTCCGTCCGTCCGTCCGTCCGTCCGTCCGTCCGTCCGTCCGTCCGTCCGTCCGTCCGTCCGTCCGTCCGTCCGTCCGTCCGTCCGTCCGTCCGTCCGTCCGTCCGTCCGTCCGTCCGTCCGTCCGTCCGTCCGTCCGTCCGTCCGTCCGTCCGTCCGTCCGCCCGTCCGTCTGTCCGTCCGTCTATCCGTCCATCTATCCGTCCATCTGTCCGTCCATCTGTACGTCCGTCCGTCCGTCCATCTGTCTGTCCGTCCGTCTGTCCGTCAGTCTGTTTGTCTGTCTATTTGCCTGTCTTGTCGTCAAGTTTCCTCTCTGGCTCTGCCTTTCCACCTGTCCGTATGCTCCTATGACCAAAGGCGATCCGAGGCATCGAAGTCGGGTGAGGCAGTGACCACTGCAACCCCCCCCCCCCGAGAAAAAATCGCAGGATTTCGGCCACTCTATTTTTCTGTTCCCACGATTTGGAAGTTGTTTGTCTCCCCCCCAACAACAAAAAAATCTTCGGATGTTAGGAACACTTTCTGAGACATTTCCGTTGTGCATATGACCACTCAGGGGAGGGGCGGTCAGAGGTACCGAAATAGGGTGAGGTAGAGCAAACACACACACACACACACACACACACACACACACACACACACACACACACACACACACACACACACCAAAACAAAAACAACAACAAAAAACATCGGATTTCGGTCGCCCTATTTTTTGCCGGGACTCACCTGGGTTTTCCGAAGCAGCACTGGCCTCCTTGGTTGTTTCTTGGTAGCAAATAATTTGTCTGATATGACGGAAAAGAAAATAAAGTTTGAAGGATTTTATTATTATAATTGTTCATGATTGATGATGACCTTAATTTCAAGACTGTTCTATGAAAGCCACCAAATGAATGATGTAAGGCACACAAATGGATACATATGGAATTTGAACTTTATTTGGTACCAGGAACTGACAAGATAGGTGAAGCATAACCCCCTAGTTTATACTATAACATCCAGTCACTAATTGAAGATAACTAAATGCAAATGAAGTGCACTGAATAACAGAACAGCACAGCCAAGGTAGAGACTGAGGGGAGCAAGAGCCGTTCTTAGAAATAGGAGGCCCTGATAAATCGCTGACTGCACCCACAGGAAAAGGAAAGGATGTCCCTCGACAGGCCTCGGCCGTCTAAAAAATATTAGAAAGCAGTGGTTTTATATTTTCCTCAGTATCCATTCTCTAAATTTACTTCAATAAATTATTTCATGTTTATCATGTATAGTTATTCATTTTGATGCCACCCATCTTTCCATATATTATTTGCCTAAAATGAAAGTTGGCAACTCAACGATTTTAAAAAGGCACCATGCGCATAGTAATGTCAGGTTACTCCATTTTATCTGCATGAAACATAATTGATTAGACGCTGTACATCAAATAAGCTTTTGAAGGAATACTGTTCACATGCAAAAATATCCATATAACTATGCTTTAAGGTTTTTTACCGTTAGATTTTCCCCAATATACTCTTTATAAAAATGAAGAAACTGGTGTCACAACGCATCTCCTCTCCAAATGCTTATACTTTTCAGGTGGCAAAAAATAGCACAAAGAAAGTGGATTTGAGTTAGGTAACATGACATGAAATAAGATGTAAAAATAAAATTTAAGATGCCCATTTCCTAGCCTATCCAAACATTAGTTTAAAAAAAAATGATTTCCCACAAACATTTTTTTTAAAGTCACAACATAAAAACCCAATCCAGCCTATCACTTTTTAATTGAAAAATCAAACCTTCTAAATGAAAAGCACCTAACATAGTCAAGCCTAACCCCTTTGTTTGCTTTCTGGGGGTAACATGTGTAAAACATGTCCTGTGATTACCTTAATGTACAATAAGTTACCCTGCGTGAATTATCATCAATATTTTCTAAAATTGGCATGGCTACATTTGTCCATTCTACAGAAGCACAGCACACCAGGGAGAGGAATTTCAGGACAATCCAATCAATTTTTGTGGCCACACAAAAACTATGTATTTGCTAGCCCTGTAAATGCACTGGTTCATATACTAAGGATCCCGGATTATAATAATATACAAATTTGTTTGTTGAGTGGTTCAGACCCACTAAAAAAAATATCATGGGACACTGCAATTGGAAAAAGAACAACAACAAAATTAAATACATGTGTCAACCAATTATTAAATTTAGTCATAGCTGGTCATATTTAGAGATTGCCAACATCCCCTTCAACTCTCATTACCAAACTTCCTTGGCATTTGCAGGACTGGAAATCTCCCACAAAGTCAGGGGATCTAAGTTCATATTTTGAAGGCATATTTTCACAGCACATATGGAAAACGACGATCTAAGATTAGCAGGAAACCAAACCATGGAGTCCAGACCACATACCAACTTAGGGTCTCCAGGCATGGGCACTTGCCTAGCAACTATGAGGAGCATGAACAATATTACAAATCCAAAGAGCAGACCAAATATTTGGTCAGACTAAGCCTGGTTTTAAATTGGGTACATTTCAATATACCAGTACAAATTGGATGCATTGGAAGAACCTGGGCTGGTTTTGAGTTGCTCAGCAGTGCCAAGCAATACTAATTCTCAGTTTGATTTTAGTATTTTTTTCACAAGTTTCTAACTCCTTGAATTTGGAATCAAATGTTTCTAATTTTGCATACATTGTTTACCATGAACAAATTCTGTTCCAAAGCAGGCTGCCAGGAGGAGGGGGGGGGATTGCTGAGAAGGACCACATAAAAGCCCAGTCTCAGCCCACCGTTCCTGAACGCTCTTAGTTGAGCAGAATTTCTAACCTATCCTACTCATCTATGCAGGTAGAAAACTTGCTCCAACCCCACAATGTCGCACAATTCCTTCATTTCATGTATCAATGGAAACTTTTTGTGTGCAGCATGTTCGATTTAGACCGAATGCCAAATTGCAACTTCCTCTTACGGTGCAATGGACTCCACAGAAACGTTTTAATTCATTTTCCGAAGACTGCATACCCTGCGCTTCGTATGAAACGAAAGCGCATAATACGCGATATTTGGATTAAGGTTTGCCTCACTCATACGCATTTCAGATTAATGATAGAGCTGTTCCAAATTGAATATGCAAATATGATCTGAAAATTTTCAGGATAATTACGAATCACCAATGAACGTTTCATGTCAACTTTTTAATTTTGTAACTTTCGGATGGATAAGAGCATTACTATGTACGAAAACAACATAGGAATGATCTTTCAGCTCTACTGAGGTGAGGAACTGCCTTAAGTGCCTTAGTGGGCGGACCACCCCTGCCTATGACTCTAAGCTACTCCCATTTTCCCCTCTTCGTTTTCCTCAGGTTGTTTTCTTTCATTATTTTCCTATGACTCCTTGCTTGACGCACTATTGCACCACACCAAGTTTCCGCACCAGTTCATTCTGGAACAGTGAACATTTCACGCAGTGACGTCATCAGCAGCTGGAAATGCTTGGGTTCTTTGTTCTCCTGGTGGCTAGGTTGACATCCCCGTTCGGAGAAGTACATACCTACTCAATTGTGATCAGAGTATGGGGCAGACGCCGATCTGAGACCTCGGCTGATGGGCCTCACAGGCGTTTGGCGCCACCACTACAAATAAATGGACAGCTCGTGAGTGCCGTAATCATAGCTTAAGTAGCCGACCCACACAGTCAAAACAGTTGTGGGAAACCGAGGTCAACTGATGTCAATAGCGCAAGGTAACCCATGAACTGTCAATGGCTCGTGTGAAATGTAGGTATAGTAGTCTAAATAAATGCTTCATTTAGGGATCCAGCACGGGCAATCTGGTGTCATTAGGGTATGCTGAGCGACTACAACCCGGATTGTCGTGGGGAAATGACAGGTGTTCTATGTCATGACTTCACCACCAATTTACCTGGCGTTGCATGCGATTTCTTCCTGTTGAAAGCTGTGGGAAGACTCCTCATTGCTTAAGCTGTTTATTGCTTGTATTCTCGGATTTAAGTGACTTGGTTCAAGACTTGACTGTAGGCGAAACTCTGGGAAAAAGTGACCATGACATAATTAGATTCAAGGCGCATGTAGGGGAAATTATCAAGGATAATTTGGTAAAGGTTCCAAATTTCAACAGAGCAGACTTTAACGGCATGAGAGCGGCTTTAAGTGCCATCAGATGGGAAGAAGAATTCTCCAATTTAAATGCCTGTGAAATGTGGGAAAAGTTCAAATCTTACTTGAAGGAAACTCAGATTAGACATGTCCCCCAAAAGCAAAGACGCAAAAGAAAGGTAGGAAAGCCAGCATGGCTTACACCAGACGTGATAAAAGCAATTAAGGCTAAGAAAACTGCATTCAGAGTTTTTAAAGAAGCCTCAAATGTCGTTAATCTAAAGGCGTATCGAAAAGCTAGAAACACTGTGAAGCAAAAAACCAGAGCAGCAAAGCGAGCCAAAGAACTGGATTTAGCTAGAAACTGTAATGGGGACAGTAAAAAGTTCTTTAGTTTCTACAAGCTGAGTAAAGTTTCTAGCACAATTGGTCCACTGGAAGTAAACGGGACTACATTGGGTGAGGATAGTGAGATGGTTGAGGAGCTGAGCAAGCAGTTCAAATCAGTGTTTACATTGGAAGATATGACCAATCTGCCGACCGTACACCATAGTTCAGTGACATGGGATCTGACAAATGATGTTGATTTCATTGATAGTGATGTTGTTTACAATCATATCAGGAAAATAAAGCCAAATAAGGCAGCAGGACCTGATGAAATTTATGCTAGGGTGTTGCGGGAAACTGAAAAGGAACTGGCATTTCCACTTAGTATAATATTTTGTAGATCAGTTTCACATAATGAAATTCCAACCGATTGGAAAAGGGCAAATGTAGTTCCTATTTTCAAGAAAGGAGAAAGAGGGAAAGTTGAAAACTAAAGGCCAATAAGTCTCACATCCCTAGTCTGCAAGGTACTCGAATCAATTATCAAGGATAGAATAGTTAGTTATCTGGAAGGTAGCAGATTGATTCAAGATACTCAACATGGGTTTAGAAAAGGACGATCGTGTCTCACAAACCTCTTGGACTTTTTGAACTTCGCCACAGAACAATTTGATCAGGGAAATCAGGTTGATGTAGCATATCTTGACTTTAGTAAGGCCTTTGACAAGGTACCCCATAAACGGTTAATGATACAGCTTCAGTCCCATGGTATTGCAGGTAGCATCTTAAAATGGATAGAGTTGTGGATTTCAGATAGACAGCAAAGCGTGATTCTAAATGGTACAAAGTCATCATGGCAAAATGTTCTTAGTGGAGTCCCCAGGGGTCAGTACTAGGGCCATTACTGTTCATTATATTTGTAAATAACATTGAAAGTGGCCTAAGCAGTAAAGTTTTGAAATTTGCGGATGATTTGAAGGTCTTTAGGGCAATAACAGGTCAGGATGAGCATATCTCGCTGCAAAAAGACTTAGACGAACTTGTGAAGTGGTCCGAAGAATGGCAAATTAAATTTAACTTTGATAAGTGCAAAATCATGCATGTAGGTAAGCAGCATATGAAGGCTCCATACTTGATGGGTGGCCAAGTGCTATCAGTGACTCAACAGGAGAAGAATTTAGGTGTTATTCTAAACACAAAACTGGGGGCATCAGAACAGACCAAGGAAGCCAGGAAGAAGGCACTGAGAATGCTCGGGGAAATAAATAGGAATGTATCATACAGAAGTGAGGAAGTGATCAGGAAGCTTTACTGTGCATACGTCAGGCCACATTTGGAATACTGCATCCAAGCTTGGTCTCCTAGCTATGAAAAAAGATTGTTGGCTTTTAGAGAGAGTACAAAAGAGGGCTACAAAAATGGTTAATGGCATAAGCAACCTGGCATATGAGGAAAGATTGAAGAAATTGAATATGTTTTCACTTAGATATAGAAGGCTGAGAGGAGATTTCATCGAGGTCTTTAAATTTGTCAATGGTCTGGAGAGGGGATACCTTGGGGAAATGTTTGAATTGAACAGAAATGATGCAATTAGAGGTCATAAATTAAAAATTAAAGTTAACCACAGCAGAACAAGGTTAAGGCAAACTTTCTTCACCAACAGGGTAGTGGAACACTGGAACCAGCTGCCAGAAAGCATCGTCAGTAGCAGCACACTGAACATCTTTAAAAACAGCATAGACAATCATTATAAGAATAGAGGGCTTGCTTTTCAGTATTACAGGGAGGGCTGATTGACAGATTTGGTGGGCAACTGGTTCAGTGTACAGAGTGCAACCAAGAAGGGCCCTTGTGGCTCATAGTTGCACTAATCTTTTATGACTTTATGTCTTTATGTCTTTATGCTGTTCGTTGAACAGCATCGGAAGGTATCCATGAGAAAGAAAATATATCCTTCGAAAAGAAAGCATATCTTTGGAAACGAAGAGATATCCTTGGAGAAATAAGTGCATCAGCTTGCGCCCGATCATGGACCTAGATCCTGGCGAGACAGTCATATCGGAGCATTTCACCGGTCTCTGTAGGTGCGAAGCGGCGACCTTCATGTTAATAGCTCAGGATTCACACACCTCGCGCATGATATGGTCACGGCAATTTTGTCGACACGGGCGAGTCATATCTCGTCACGACACGTCACGTCACGTCACGCCACGTCAGACGGCGAGCGGGCCGGACACGAGCTGCACAGCGCCGTGTATGTCGGCACCAGGGTCACGGCGCCGCCCCAATCACAGCCCGTCCCCGACCACCGACTCCGCCCACCGCAGCACGTCCGCCCTGCAAAGATGGCAAGCGGCGGTCGTCGGCCGACGGCAGCGCCTGACCGGCCGCTGACGCGTCGCCGCTCTCTCTCTCTCTCTCTCTCTCTCTCTCTCTCTCTCTCTGGCGAGTTGGCAGTACGCGCCGTGGGCCGTCACGTACAGGCGCGGCGAACGTTGCAGATTGAGACGGGCCAGGCGGCAACGTCTCACCTGCCACTTTATCGCATGCGCAACACGCACTGATACATTTGCTGTATTTTCGACTATTAAGGTAGCCCCCTATGTGTGATATGGGGTTGTTTTGCGCTGTGACGTAGTTGGTCAAGCGTCTTAGTGCAAATTCAGGTTGTCGTGTTGCGTATGTTCTGGTCAACGAGGGCGGTAGTTGGACATCGTATAATTTGGTCATCTGCTATGATGACCAGAAACAGACTAAATAGGGTGAGTAATGAGTTCCGACCATGATCGCCCCCCCCCCCCAAGCGACCAGCCTGAACCAAATATTTTTTTTTTAATGAGCTAGGAACAAGCTTACGGGGAGAACGTTGTTTCTCTGCATTTCTTGTGCGAAAAGCATTCCAAGTATGTTGAGTTTCTCACAATCTGAGGGGAAATTGGTTCATCATTGGTCGCCTGCGACTATTTAACCCTTCCTAAATGGTTTTGGCCTGGGTGAAGTGCCACTCAGGCCCACCGAATGGATGAAACAGTGCTTCATACCATAAATCAGTAGCCAGTATGGGCGGGGTCAAAATAAAGCCTGCTTTTATGCTGATTCGGCACATTATATACACATGTCTTGTTGAAGTTGTGATACGATCTCACTCCCAGTCATGGTGACCAAGGGGATGGAGGGAAATAAAACAAACACCACGAACCGACGCTTGTCGTGCAATGCTGCACCATCAATCTGCATTAGGTAATGATCCAAGTGCTGTTGGACAGGTCTCAGGTTGCAGCCTCTCCACACAGCCTGTGCTTTGTCACCCAGACCTTCCGCGAGCAACGACGCTACATTGTTAGCTGAACAGATGACCTTGTCTTGGACTTGTTGTTCCCGAACATTAGCATTGGCGTACTGGCAGTGGGTGTGGTCGGAGCTGTCAGTAGTCTCTGACCGGCCGACGCCAGTGACGGAGTGGGGCTCGGACGCACCCCCCGGGGCTAAAATGTGAGCACACGCAACTGGAGGGCACCGGCCATTACGTCCACTTACTCGCCGTACCCATTTATAACTTTTTACGCGTCTGGGCAAACGCCGTCTGGTCGGTACTGCTTACAGCCGGCACGCCGATGAAATACGGTCGGTCCGCCCCGTGCCGGCCGCCCCAAAACCTGGCCATCCATTTCTGATTCGTCACCAGACTAAGACGGACAACCGTCACTTTTTACCGTCGTTTTTTGCCATTGAACGCGGTGGAATTCTTCCGTAAATCACTGTGCGCCGGGGCGGCAGCGGCCGGCCTAGGTCGTCAGGACGCGCCGGCCCTGTAATTAGGCTCCACTCGGACTGGGCGCCGGTGCCGAGACGAGCGCGGCAGACACACGAACGCCGTCACTGGTCCTCATCACTGGCCCCCTCGTCACTGGCCCCCCATCACAGGTATCCGTCACTGGCCTCCATCACCGGTCCCAGTCATTGGTTCCCAATCACTTTCCACCGGTCCCCGTCAATGGTCCTCGCCACTGGCACCCATCACTTGTCATTGTCACTGGCCCCCATCACTGGTCCCAGTCATTGATCCCCGTCACTGGTCCTGTCACTGGTTATTATCACTGGCCCCATCACTGGTCCTCGTCACCGGCCCTCATCACTGGTCATTGTCACTGGCCCCCATCACTTGTTCTCATTGGCCCCCATCACCGGTCCTAGTCATTGGCCCCCGTCACTGGTTATTATCACTGGTCGCCATCATTGGTCCTCGTCACTGGTCCCAGCCATTGGTCCCGTCACCAGTCCCCGTCACTGGTCTACATCACTGGTCATTGTCACTGGTACCAATCACTGGCTTTTGTCACTGGCCCCAATCACTGGTCCCCATCACTGGTCGTCGTCACTGGTCCACATCACTGGTCATCGTCACTGGCCCCCATCACTGGTCCCATCACTGGTCCCAGTCATTAGTGCCCGTCATTGGTTCGCGTCACTAACTTCGCTAATCTCATCACCAGCTTCCCCTAGGCCTCGCTACTGGTCCTCCTGAATTATTTTGACATTCACTCTGGTTACCAGTTCCTGCCACTGACCTTATCAAGAGCACATTACACATTTACAGTGTAAGTAAACACATACATTGAGTTTACCCACTTATGCCCGCTGGGTACACGCTTCAAATAGCAAATGCTAAATGCACAAATAATAAATTTACGACTAATTATGTCTCGTTGACTTCCGATTGCATCTCCCACCTGTACCTCCTATCGCATATTCCATGCTCCAATGTGTTTGTGCATCCCTGTGTATAGTCATTACTACGTTTTAATTGACCTGTGTATTCGAGTTGGTGCCAAAGACTGCTGGCTTTGGCACCAACTCGAATACACTGGTCAATCAAAACATAGTAATGTTATAGGTCTGTTATTCGGTTCCTCCACATTCCTCCACTATGCATACTCACATGTCGACTAGTCCTCTTCAGCCCGGCCGCACCGGACGTTGGTACGTCGATCTGTGCAGCCTCATCAGCTGGAGCACGGCACGCTGATCTGGCCGCTGGTTTACGCTCTGTTGCGATCCCCTGCTGCGGAGGTGTCGGCGATGTGTTAGTGGCGCGCGCCTCTCACAGCGGGCTGGGCCGGCCGCCGCCTTTGTACCGCCCGGTGCGGACGACGCCTGTCGGCGCCAGAATTACCGCCACTGCCGCGCGCCCTCCTAGTGCCGCTGCCAAGTGATACGCCACGCGTGACGGCGGTTTGAACGGCATCCGCGACGTGCGAGGTGTGTCATGCCGGCCCAACAGCAGCGCCGCCGCAAGTTCCCATAGCGTTTAGGCAATATTTTACACCAATTACGTGCGATGGAACAATTCGCACGCCTTGTGCGGCTAATGGGTCCAGTTAATGTGAGCGTTGTTCAGTGGCGGATCCAGAGGACGCCTCCGCTCCCTCTCCTTTGGGCCCTGCAGGAGGTCGAGCGGACAGTTGAGATGTTGCGCTTCAACAAAAACCGTCACGAAGAACAAACAAAATTGCCGGTCAATGGACCTCCGGGTGGGTGACCGGTGAAAGCCCTAGGCCAGAAAGGGCCCTTGGGCGGACGTGAAGGGCCCCTAAACGGACGAAAGTGGCCCGAGTTTGGCCATCATGAAAGACTCCTAGGCCCATAGAGGGGGTCGCGGATCGTTGGAATTATCTCCAGACTAACGGAGATGGTCCCGGTCGTTACAGAGGGTACCTGAGCCAACGGGGAGTGTCCCTAAGCCAATGGGAGGGCCTCTGGGCCGATGTAGAAGGTTCCTAGCCACCGGAAACAACCTTGAGCCGTTGGAGAGGGCCCGCGCTAATATGAAGGGCCCCTTGACCTATCACAGCAGCCGACGCCCACTTGGCCTGATGGAGAGGCCCATATTGTTTAAAGAGGGGTTTTCTGCCTGATGGAAAAGACTACGGGTCTTTAAAGAGGGCCCTAAGCTGACGGAGAGTGACTTCTGGCCTCCGGAGAGGACCCTGCTCGTCAGAAGCTGATCCAAGCTGATGCTAAGGACTCCTGGGCCAAACAAAAAAGGTCATAGGTCATTGAAGAGGCCCATAAACCGGTGAAGAGGGTCTCTAGCTAACCGAGATGGCTTCTAGCAGCCCGAGAGGACTCTGGATCGTGTGAGAGGGCCCAGGGCTAATGTGAAGGGCCCCTGGGCCGATGACGGAAATTCAAGACGTACAAGTGGTCACTAGCCTGACGAAAATGGTTCAAGCTGTTGAAAACGGGGTGTCACGCCGGACCAAGAAAGTTCCGAGCATTGAAAGAGAGCCGTCGGGTGGTCGGAGTTGCGCCAGGGCCGACCGTACAGCGGCTGGGGACCAGCTTTGGTACATCGCGCTGAAGCAGAGCGCCAAGCCAGAGCTAAATGAAGCCGATAAACAATTCTTCGATACACGGAGACGACCCGGGCCGATTAAAACAGCTCATTGGGCGACGTATAGGCTTTATAGGTCCATGGAGACACTTCTGGCTGTTACAAGGTCCGTGGGCTAAGAAGCAGGACGCTTCAGCACTGTTGATGACAAGAGCCCTCTTGATAGAGAAGGACTTTGTTGCCAAATTTATTTTAAAATTGAAGCGTAATTCACTTACTAACTCAGGAAGTCATTCGGCCACACTATCTCAGATCCCATAAGGCTCTGTGCTGTGCCAAATGTGTCACACCATGCAATATCATTATATTAAAAGGTAACGATTCAAAATAACATGCGACCGGAACGCAACACCATGGACTACATATTTTCCAGGTAACTGAATTTTAATCAGATTCTTATAAAGCACCCGTGTGAACAAGCACAGGTATAAATTTGCGAATTATTCCCACCGAGCTAACCAATAAAAGTCGCCAATTGCCCAACTGCTACATGAAGCTTTGATTTGTGTGGCAATTAAACACGTCACAGTTAGGACATGTGCACCACAATTTTGATGAGGTTACGCCAGGTTCCACATGTTCCCTGATTTATAGTGCACATCTATGATTTATCAAACGCATCTGGCGAGTTGAAGTTAATTCATGCGGCGGCAAAATACACAAATACAAATTGTGTTGCAGTCAGGCGAGGGCTGAACAGAAGCTGCGATCCTGACATCACTCTTGTCCTTGTGAGTGTGCATGCTGAGTGGTCAGCGTTCAATTATATAATGACGAGTGCCGTGATGGGGAAGGGGAGGCGACGGTGCGGCGTTGCGTCTATAAGACATATACAATAGCCATATTTACGTACATTATTAGTGGTGCCCTGTCTGTGTTCAGTGTCCTTTGAGTTGTAGAGTTCGCATGAGTCAGTTGCTATAGAGTCTCTTAAATGCATAACGCTGTGTGTTGATACGTACATGTGTCCGGTTACCGCAGCGTGCTGTGTTGCTGGTGACCGTGATCTATGTGAGGGTGCCGGGTGTGTTGGATTGTGATGAGGAGCGGATGGGGCTTCGGCACCGGAGGTTGAGCGGACGGACTCTTCCTCTGGGTGTGCAGCGAGCTGTGCTGCGGCGGCCTGTGGTCTGGGCTAGGACCGTGGGTCATATGGTGTCTGAACGGGTTGGGTTGGGTGTCGTGACGTTGTACGTGATGTGGTGCGGGTGGATGGTGTAAGACGGGGTGGTCGTTGTATTGGTGCGTCCCATGTTCCGTGTAGCGAGTTGCAAGTGTGGTGTTCGTTCTGTGGCGTGTTGAAAAATAATTAATTGTGGTGAGCAGTGGCGAGGAGTACAGTACGAGACACAGGTGTAGACACAGCCGCTTCGACAACCACCTGTAGAGAGCCCCGTAAGAAGTGCGATGCAGGACAGATCAAGAGAACACAAAGAACCAAAGGGTGGTGCTTAAAGGGAGCACTTCAAGAGGGATGGTGGAAACAGCGTGCGGAAGGCACTAGAGGGACGAAATTGGTGCCGGGGGAATGGCTCCCAGAGGGTAGAGGCACCGTCGTCCCGGGGGAATGGCTCTCAGAGGGTAGAGGCACCGTCGTCCCGGGGAATGGCTCCCAGAGGGTAGAGGCACCGTCGTCCCGGGGAATGGCTCCCAGAGGGTAGAGGCACCATCGCCCCGGGGGAATGGCTCCCAGAGGGTAGAGGCACCGTCGTCCCGGGGGAATGGCTCCCAGAGGGTAGAGGCACCATCGCCCCGGGGGAATGGCTCCCAGAGGGTAGAGGAACCGTCGCCCCGGGAGAATGGCTCCCAGAAGGTAGAGGCACCATCGCCCCGGGGGAATAGCTCCCAGAGGGTAGAGGCACCATCGTCCCGGGGAATAGCTCCCAGAGGAAGAGGCACCATCGCCCCGGGAATGGCTCCCAGATGGGTAGAGGCACCATCGCCCCGGGGAATAGCTCCCAGAGGGTAGAGGCACCATCGTCCCGGGGAATAGCTCCCAGAGGGTAGAGGCACCATCGCCCGGAGAATGGCTCCAGATGGGTGAGGCACCTCGCGGGGAATAGCTCCCAGAGGGTAGAGGACCATCGTCCCGGGAATACTCCCAAGGGTAGAGGCACCATCGCCCCGGGGAATGGCTCCCAGATGGGTAGAGGCACCATCGCCCCGGGGGAATAGCTCCCAGAGGGTAGAGGCACCATCGTCCCGGGGGAATAGCTCCCAGAGGGTAGAGGCACCATCGCCCCGGGGAATGGCTCCCAGATGGGTAGAGGCACCATCGCCCCGGGGGAATAGCTCCCAGAGGGTAGAGGCACCATCGTCCCGGGGGAATAGCTCCCAGAGGGTAGAGGCACCATCGCCCCGGGGAATGGCTCCCAGATGGGTAGAGGCACCATCGCCCCGGGGGAATAGCTCCCAGAGGGTAGAGGCACCATCGTCCCGGGGGAATAGCTCCCAGAGGGTAGAGGCACCGTCGCCCCGGGGAATGGCTCCCAGAGGGTAGAGGCACCGTCGCCCCGGGGAATGGCTCCCAGAGGGTAGAGGCACCGTTGTCCCGGGGGAATAGCTCCCAGAGGGTAGAGGCACCGTTGTCCCGGGGAATGGCTCCCAGAGGGTAGAGGCACCGTCGCCCCGGGGAATGGCTCCCAGAGGGTAGAGGCACCATCGTCCCGGGGGAATAGCTCCCAGAGGGTAGAGGCACCATCGTCCCGGGGGAATAGCTCCCAGAGGGTAGAGGCACCATCGCCCCGGGGAATGGCTCCCAGAGGGTAAGGCACCATCGTCCCGGGGGAATACTCCCAGAGGGTAGAGGCACCGTCGCCCCGGGGAATGGCCCCAGAGGGTAGAGGCACCATCGCCCGGGGGAATAGTAGAGGGTGAGGACCAGAGGGTGAGGCACCATCGTCCCGGGGGAATAGCTCCCAGAGGGTAGGCACGTCCCCGGGTGCCCAGAGGGTAGAGGCACCGTCGCCCCGGGAATGGCTCCCAGAGGGTAGAGGCACCGTTGTCCCGGGGAATAGCTCCCAGAGGGTAGAGGCACCGTTGTCCCGGGGAATGGCTCCAGAGGGAACGTCCGGGGATGCTCCCAGAGGGTAGAGGCACCGTCGCCCCGGGGAATGGCTCCCAGAGGGTAGAGGCATCCAGAGGGTGTCGCCCCGGGGAATGGCTCCCAGAGGGTAGAGGCACCCAGAGGGTAGAGGCACCGTCGTCCCGGGGGAATAGCTCCCAGAGGGTAGAGGCACCGTCGTCCCGGGCCACACCCACCTGGGTGCAGCTGAGCCGAGTCAGACCAGCCGGAGAGCAGGTAGAAGACAGCAGGAGTGGAAGTGAAGACAGAACACACTAGATATGATGTGTGGATTGAATCAACAGGAGACGAGACAATACAAAATCGGGAAGATCTTAGCTAGAGGCGTGCATGTGTGTGTGGGCGTGTGTGTGTGTGTGTGTGTGTGTGCGTCGCATGACATAAATGCATAACTGAAGGGAAAGCAAATCTTGCCGAACACATGGGCGCATTCAACAAAAGATTTCCACAAGCATAAAGTCCTAAATTTGATGGAATTCGCATTGAAATTGGCTTAATTTGATGGCATGGAGCCTTTCAGTGTTGACTAGAGAAAACTGCATACGTACGCCTTAAGCCCACCAATATTTTGCTTGCAAAACTCCACACCTGCCAAGATTGCTTCACAGTGTGAGCTGGTGCATGTAAAGTTCACATGCACTAATTGCACAAAACCACATTAATGCAAACAGATTACACACAAATATCAAGCTGACACATCAATCCTGCTCACATCCAAGCATGTGCATGTATCCATATTCGACCTCTTCGCGCATTACATGTGAGGCGCGGATACTTGGCTAAGGTAGACTTACATGTCTAGGTTTATTATGAGTCAACTAGCGTTCCACATGTCCATGTTTTGCAGCTGAAGAATACGATGCTATTTTAGCATATACTTATGGGTATCTATGCTTGCAGCCAACCCATGGCTGTTCGTGTTATTTTATTGGAGCAGTGAGTTTGACTTCACCCTGGTCTTGGCGTGAGGGGAGAAAAAATGAGACATGAGGGCTCTGCTTCTCTCCCAGAAAAGCTTCAGTGCCATGAATGCCGCATAACCCCGGCCTCCCTTCCAACTATGAATATCATTTCAGAAAAGACTTAGGAATAGCAGCTCTCCTTGATGTTTTTAATCTATATACTATGGTCTCCATTTTTACCATTTTTGTTTCAGAAGACGCCCAGTAAGCACAACAACGATAATGGCCCAGCCAATCCAGAAGCACATCCATCTGCAGGGACGGTGGAAGGTTTGCTTTGTATGACGTCAGCAAAGTTCCCATGATAGCCCTGCGTAATCCATCTTGAAAAATGGCTCTAATCGGATTTAGACTACTGTATTCCACATGACCCCATGCATTTTTTTTCGTGTGTTTACTGATTTTTCCTTCATGTTTTGCACGCTCGGGAAGTAGTCAAAGCCTGCAAAGTCTAGTCAGTCTTACTTGCCCAGTTTGTTTGGGGGGTGGGGTGGATGTGTGTGTGAGGAAAGCTTCCCGCTACGCCCACCCCATCTTCCATTATTTTTGTCTGAGCCTGTCCGATTTATCGCAGCCTATTCCAACTCTTATAGCAGACACGGCATGCATGTCTTAAGCATCTCTACCCCATGCCCAGGTGCAAGGGAGCTGGGGCATTCGTACACTCCCTGTGCATGCGTTTGGTCTCACTTCTCATTCAACAAGTCCCACAATCTCCTCTCTCTCCATCTCCTCTCCTCATCTCCATCTCCATCTCCATCTCCATCTCCATCTCCATCTCCATCTCCATCTCCATCTCCATCTCCATCTCCATCTCCATCTCCATCTCCATCTCCATCTCCATCTCCATCTCCATCTCCATCTCCATCTCCATCTCCATCTCCATCTCCATCTCCATCTCCCTCTCCCTCTCCTCTCTCTCTCTCTCTCTCTCTCTCTCTCTCTCTCTCTCTCTCTCTCTCTCTCTCTCTTTCTCTCTCTCTGTGTCGTCCTATTTCTCGCGTTATACAGGCTATTATGAACGTGTAACATGCGCACTGCTGTTTCCCAGGCATGCAATGATTGCTAGATGTGGACATGAAACGATATGCTACAACCTTTCTCAAGCGATACATAGGTTCCGCCTCGGCATGTGAATGAAGTAACCCACTACATATTTTACCTTTCCAGGTTCTCCCCTCAGTTTTACTCACTTCGCTGAATTGTCGATTGAGATGTTAGAGTTTTAACTTACTCTTCCCATGCATTTCCTAAAAACGTAATGCTGAATAAAATGAGGGGCATCTGATCCATTCAATGACAGCGGCGTCCACCCCCAGCTCAACACCTGTATGCCGGACTCGTTGCCAGCTGACCTGCCAACCGCGCACAAACGCACGTGCTGGAATCGCGTCCAGGGTCCGCGGTTGAACAGGGCGGCGGTGACGCGTCGAGAGGTAGGTAGACAAGGCTGTGGCAGGGTGGTGACACGTCGAGAGGTAGGTAGACAAGGCTGTGGCAGGGTGGTGACACGTCGAGAGGTAGGTAGACAAGGCTGTGGCAGGGTGGTGACACGTCGAGAGGTAGGTAGACCAAGGCCGGGCAGCATGTCAGACAACTGTCGAGGTAGGCGGCTGTAAGGTAGGTAGACAAGGCTGTGCAGGGTGGTGACACGTCGAGAGGTAGGTAGACAAGGCTGTGGCAGGGTGGTGCCATGACATGCCGACCGAAGCCCGACATGTCCCAGCACTTTGTCGAGGTGGGCCCACCTCACAGACCAAAGCCCGACATGTCCCAGCACTTTGTCGAGGTGGGCCGCCTCACGAGCATGTCGATGCGCATTGGCGTGGCGACCAGTGGCGTACACATAAAGACATAAAGACATAAAAGGTTAGTGCAACTATGAGCCACAAGGGCCCTTCTTGGCTGCACTCTGTACACTGAGCCAGTCGCCCACCAAATCTGTCAATCAGCCCTCCCTGTAATAATGAAAAGCAAACCCTCTATTCTTATAATGATTGTCTATGCTGTTTTTAAAGATGTTCAATGTGCTGCTACTGACAATGTTTTCTGGCAGCTGGCTCCAGTGTTCTACTAGCCTGTTGGTGAAGAAAGTCTGCCTTAACCTTGTTCTGCTGTGGTTAACTTTAATTTTGAATTTATGACCTCTAATTCCATCATTTCTGTTTAATTCAAACATTTCCCCAAGATATCCCCTCTCCAGACCATGGACAAATTTAAAGACCTCGATGAGATCTCCTCTCAGTCTTCTTTACATAAGTGAAAACATATTCAATTTCTTCAATCTTTCCTCGTATGCCAGATTGCTTATACCATTAACCACTTTTGTAGCCCTCTTTTGTACTCTCTAAAAGCCAACAATCTTTTTCATAGCTAGGAGACCAAACTTGGATGCAGTATTCCAAATGTGGCTTGACATATACACAATAAAGCTTCCTGATGACTTCCTCACTTCTGTATGATATATTCCTATTTATTGCCCCGAGCATTTTCGGTGCCTTCTTCCTGGCTTCCTTGGTCTGTTCTGATGCCCCCAATTTTGTGTTTAGAATAACACCTAAAACCTTCTCCTGGTGAGTCACTGATAGCACTTGGCCACCCATCAAGTATGGAGCCTTCATATGTTGCCTACCTACATGCATGATTTTGCACTTATCAAAATTAAATTTCATTTGCCATTCTTCGGACCATTTCACAAGTTCGTCTAAGTCTTTTTGCAGCGAGATATGCTCATTTTGACCTGTTATTGCACTAAAGACCTTCAAATCATCCGCAAATTTCAAAACTTTACTGCTTAGGCCACATTCAATGTTATTCACAAGTATAATGAACAGTAGTGGGCCCAGTACTGATCCCTGGGGAACTCCACTAAGAACATTTTGCCATGATGACTTTGTACCATTTAGCATCACTCTTTGCTGTTTATCTGAAAGCCACAACTCTATCAATTTTAAGATACTACCTGCAGTACCATGGGCCTGAAGCTGTATCATTAACCGTTTATGGGGTACTTTGTCAAAGGCCTTACTAAAGTCAAGATATGCTACATCAACCTGATTTCCCTGATCAAATTGTCCTGTGGCGAAGTTCAAAAAGTCCAAGAGATTTGTGAGACATGACTGTCCTTTCCTAAACCCATGTTGAGTATCTTGAATCAATCTGTTTCCTTCCAGATAACTTACTATTCTATCCTTGATAATTGATTCGAGTACCTTGCAGACTAGGGATGTAAGACTTACTGGCCTATAGTTTTCGACTTTTCCTCTTTCTCCTTTCTTGAAAATATGAACTACATTTGCCCTTTTCCAATCGGTTGGAATTCCATTTTGTGAAACTGATCTACAAAATATTATATTAAGTGGAAATTCCAGTTCCATTTCAGCTTCCCGCAATACCCTAGCATAAATTTCATCAGGTCCTGCTGCCTTGTTTGGCATTATTTTCCTGATATGATTGTAAACAACATCACTATCAATGAAATCAACATCACTTATCAGATCACATGTCACTGAACTATGGTGTACGGTAGGGAGATTGATCATATCTTCCAATGTAAACACTGATTTAAACTGCTGGCTCAGCTTCTCAACCAGCTCACTATCCTCACTTAATGTAGTCCCACTTACTTCCAGTGGACCAATTGTGCTAGAAACTTTACTCAGCTTATAGAAACTGAATAACGTTTTACTGTCCCCATTACAGTTCCTAGCTAAATCCAGTTCTTTTGCTCGCTTTGCTGCTCTGGTTTTTTGCTTCACAGTGTCTCTAGCTTTTCGACACGCTTTTAGATTAACGACATATGAAGCTTCTTTGAGTCACCAAGAATAAGGCACTTCCTCTGAAAGTTTCTACTGATTTCCTCACAAATCACCTTATCAAGCTCCAGTTGCTGAGAATGTGGCAGGGTTCCTGATCGGTAGAAAGCTCCTATCCTCAGAGTATTGCTGTTGCCTTTTCCCACAGTGACATCAAGCCAAATGGACTCCACAGACACATTTTTATCCCCACCTGCTACTTTTTGAGAACTGAATAAGCAATTCACATAGAGCATTACACCACCCCCTTTCATTTCTGGTCTATTGCACGAAAACATATTGTATCCCTGGATCTCATAGTCCTGCAAGTTATCTCCAAAATACCCTTCACTGACCCATGCCTCCGTAATGCAAACAAAATCTGGTTCCTCCTCAGCAACATAACACTTGAACTCATCAAATTTGGATCGGATACTCTGAGCATTAAACATCATACACTTAACAAATGCTCCATAACCACCTTTGGCTTTTTCGTGCTGAGGAGTTCTTTTATCACTAGATGAACTATCACTCTGCCTCCTTGAACTACTGCTGTCCCTATTTGCTGACTTTGAGGTGGCTGGCTGGGCGAGATGATGGGGGGGGGAGATGAGGGTCGCACTGCCAGCCGGAGGATCGGGGGAATAGCACGGCCGCAGCCGGTCTGATAAATGACTCGTACAATGCGGATCAATCTGCCTATGACTAATGTCTTTGTATGGTTTTCACCCAAAGTGTGATCAGTGATCACAATTCGAGGAAGTGTGTATGAATTACACTGGTTTGATGTACGCGCACCATCGGACCCTCTACACTCCACAGACGGACCCTCTACACTCCACAGTTCGGACCCTCTACACTCTACAGTATCGAACCCTCTACACTCCACAGTTCGGACCCTCTACACTCCACAGTTCGCGCACCATCGGACCCTCTACACTCCGCAGACGGACCCTCTACACTCCACAGTTCGGACCCTCTACACTCCACAGTTCGCGCACCATCGGACCCTCTACACTCCACAGTTCGCGCACCATCGGACCCACTACACTCCACAGTTCGCGCACCATCGGACCCTCTACACTCCACAGTTCTGACCCTCTACACTCCACAGTATCGGACCCTCTTCACTCCATAGTATCGGATCCTCTACACTCCACGGTATCGGACACTACACTCCACAGTTCGGACCCTCTACACTCCACAGTATCGGGTCCTCTACACTCCACAGTATCGGACCCTCTACACTCCACAGTATCGGATCCTCTACACTCCACAGTATCGGACACTACACTCCACAGTATCGGACCCTCTACACTCCACAGTTCGCGCAGTCGCTGAAGGGAACGCTTGCAGACGAGCTCGCCTGCGGCTTCTCTGCGGCTTCCCTGTGTTTTCAGATAACGGAGCGTAATGCCGGTAGCCCTCCTGCCCGGCGCCCCGTCTCCCCTCCATGAATTGACAAAGTCATGAATGCATTACCAGCAGCGGTGGCGGGCGGTAAAGGACCCAACCCAATTATCGGCGTCCTCTTTTCAAAGAAGTCGTCGGTCACTCGTCTGTGTGGATACGTTGTCGCTGCTGCGGTCGCGGCCCCAATGTTTTATGCAGCAGTCATTTAAGTAAATGAACCACAGGAATACTGATGTGCCGATAGTTTTGAGACCGGCTGGGTAGTTAAGCCGGTACAAACGCACACACAAACGGAGTATCAGGTGCAGTAACAGTGCATGTGGCGTAGCTGCGTCTGAGCTGGTCTTTTTATTACGTGGTTTTATTACCCTGGTCTTCCACCACAAATTTGGTGTGTAATTGCACGTTTTGTGTTTATATTTCTCGTGCAACGCCAGTTGACGTAATGTTGGAATGCAAAATGTTGAGAAGGTACCTAACCCCGACCCTTCCCGTTTCTTTATGCTCAAGCACATTCTAACAATATTTGAAATGCAAATGCACTTGAACAGATGGTGCAATTACTTTTAATTTTTCTTTATTTGATCCGTCTTATCTCTCGGAATATGAAAGCAAACCGTCCCGTGTATTTGTTTAACATGAATGTAAATTATATGCAACAATAGATGCTTGCTCTATCTCCAGCTCCTTTATCGGTTTGAAGACGAAAAGCCCAAGTGTCGCTTAGTGTCGCTTAGTTCAAGTGTCGTTGCGTATTTATCAGTCGCAGTCACCGTGGGTACGCGGCAGAAACTGGCGTCCTTCTTCCATCGTCACCTTGGTGCATTCCAAACGACACATTATCAATAATATAAATATAAACACAACCTCCCGCCGTCCCCTCCACCAGAAGAAAGTGAACATGACAAGTACATTTGTCCATCATCTGTAACATGTTTACCATTGTGGGTCAAGATTACGGCTGAACCAGTAGATTATGAGAAAAGCACACAATATTGGTTCTCCTTCGACCGATATCCCGTCACCAGCCCCTGTGCTGATGTGCTGACTGCTCTTCTGTCCACTATAAATAATTCCGTCCGTCCGTCCGTCCGTCCGTCCGTCCGTCCGTCCGTCCGTCCTTCCGTCTTTAGTTGAAGGCGGCCCGTACAAGCGCGTGCCCGCGGGCCACGAAGGCGCCGGCGAGTCCTGTCCCGTTTTGTTTTTGTGCGTGCGGATATAATTGAAGTCGGCCATTACTCAAACATCCAAATTGCCGACAACAATGCAATGATGACAGGCAGGCGTCACGTGACCTCCGTCATGACGTCATAAAAACTCAGTCGACCATGATGAACCTGGGAAACATGCACAATAACGCCATAACTGTCTTAGGGTTCAGACAAGACCGTAGGGTAGGTCGCAACAATGATAATATATACTTCATACATAGAAGTGTACCACAGTTCCTCAAGTGAATCCAGCGTTCAGGCCAATACTTTGGCACCGACACAGACTGTCTGACTAGTCACTCCTCCCCTCCCCCCTTCCCGCAAGTGCTCGGCGCATACTTCTGAATGCTAAATTGAACAAAGAGCACGAAAGAAGGGATGCCCAGGTATCGCAGACCAGGTGGCTACTTCCACCCGTGGATATCTGCCGGAAGGTAGGAGCCATAACGTCGGATAACTAGGCGAGAGTCATCAGAACGGGCCGGGCCTACGGCACTGTCATGGCAGGAATGCCACTAGTTGATGGTGACTACAGCCAAAGCACCCAACTTAGTGAAGTAATCCAACTACTGTTTCTCTTCTTTCTTTTATCGATAGACTGCTTGGATTTTAAATTCTGTCGTACTTTGTCTCGAAGTTTAATTTTTGTCTGTATTGTGTATGTCCGCGAGGGTGCATTTGCAAGGTGATGCCCCGAACCGCTTCGAAATTATTGAGAAAAAAAGGAACTTACATCGGTAGTGTGTGTGGTTGAGTGGCCAAATCGCCTGGCCCGCCCGCCGGTGGTATCGATGTCAGAGTTATGGGCCCCAGGAGCAGCCCACTCATCAATGCATACGCACTTGATGCGAGCTTAAACTTAGTGCAAAAACTTGATAAGCTTTAACTTAACGCAAATTCACTTAGTGCGTAAGGCAGTGCGTTACTGAGCAGCAGCCGGATGATATTTTATTATATTATTTTTGGACATAACGATTCCTTTAAAAAAAACTGGAAAATAGGAAAATTTACAACTAGAATTTAAATCGCAAGTGTGAATGAATGCCTCATGAATGATGCCCCGGGCAGATATCGCACTATATTACTCTTTCAATTGATGCCATACGCAGGATATGCGGCCCTTGCCAGATTAGCGAAGTCATTTATATGGAGTGCGCTATACTCCAAAAGGAAAGTAACATGTCATGTTCACGGGGGAGATTCATCGAGGCATGTTTCACCCCCCAAAATATCATTGATTCATGAAATTAGGGAATGTGCGACATTGTGGGGTAGGAGCAAGGTACGCACGCCTGCAATGAAATGTTCTAGGGGACCCTTAACTATGGCTGTGCTCGGAACGTGGGCTGTGCTGCTCCACACCAATAATAACTGGTAGACTGCGCTGTTTCACAGTCATGCGTTGCGTGACAGCTTTACCACGGGCAAGTGTCCGAGCCATAGGTGACAATTTGCCCTCCAGCCATGAAGATGGAAACGCGGGTCTACGCTGTTCCCGCCTCGCATTCCTCGGTCGGTCAAGGAACATTGGCAGTTCCAAGAGCAGGCTACCAATGGACTCCTGTCGACAACCAACAATTGATAGCGGCAGATTGCTGATTCCAGCAACACAGAACGAACTGGAAGGGTTATAAGAAGCTCGGTTGCAAAATGTAGTGAAAGCAGATGGAAGGTCTATGATGTCAATGAAGTTTAATCTGGCCTGAAAATAGCAATAGAATATCTAACATGTGTACTTTTTAGAAAGGTAGTTAGAGTTCTTGGTGGGGTGGCTTTGTGGACCAGGATCCAATTGCTTAAAACAGCTCGTTGCGTGATTCCTGGCTTCACCACCCAAACCATGAATTGCAGTTTTACAGTAGAAATTTGACAGAATGCTTCACGTGTTGTCAATATACCGACACGGCCACCCCGGTAACTGGCTCTGAACCTTATCCTGCCAACTGGTCACCCCGTCCGGGGGCCAAAACCAAGCGCACGGAGCGACTCGAATCCAGTCTCGCCAAGACAGCGGAGACCGGCGCGGGATGACTCGAACCAACTGATCCAACTGAGCCACCGGTACGGCAGGCCCCGTCAGGCACTTGCTTACTTAAATAAGAATCACTGGCAAGCCGATTAGTTGTTGATTAAATTGCACCTATTTCGTTGAGAATCACAAGTTGCTGGGTGTAAGGCATATGTTGTATGACATATTGGTATGTATTGCATAAGTTGTGCACTGTATTGCAAGCGACATACTCAGATTTCCGCGAGGATAAAATAATTCTTCGCGCGGATAAAATCCAACCATTTTACCATAAACGTTTTTCCTCATATTGCTTCAGCACATACAACCGGGCCATTCGTCATTTTTAGTGTGAAACCAGGTTAATTATTGGATGACTAAGCAGGAATTAATAACAGTTGTGTGTTAAATAGCAGCATGGGGAGCATCAATAATGTCCCATGTAGCCAGTGTAATACGATTTCCAGCACCAAGGCGCGCTTCTAAAAAATGTCCGGAACAAGGACAAACTAATTTGCAGCAACCTAGGTCGTTTACCAGATTAAATGGCTTCAACGGTGCGGTGTGTGTGTGTGTGTGTGTGTGTGTGTGTGTGTGTGTGTGTGTGTGTGTGTGTGCGTGCGTGCGTGCGTGCGTGCGTGCGTGCGTGCGTGCGTGCGTGCGTGCGTGCGTGTGTGCGTGCGTGCGTGTGTGTGTGTGTGTTGAACCACTTTCTATATTTTGTATGCCTTCCATGCTTTACATGCTGCATATATTGATGATATGCTGCATCTATTGCAGCATGATATTGGTCAATGCTGATAGCGATGAAATATGGCTTCGACGTTTGACAAGCCTGACCGTCGATTCAATGAAAAAATGTTAATTTCGGTAATTATCCCGCAATGTGAGTGTGCAATATTTATCTTCAGGAAATATTGCACACTGGGAGAACATGCTCTTCTCAGTTCAACGCTTTTAAGGCGAGTATTTTGTGATCTGTGTCAGTGCCAAACCGAGATTGTAGCGTGGGCTCTAATTACATAAGCCCAATCGTGAAAATCCAGGTTAACATGCTACTTGTGTCCCGAATTTAGCGTGTTATCAATGCCTCGAATGGTTGCCCGATTAACCATGAACCTTCTTGGCCTGTTACCAGCCCACCCTCGCCGGGTCACGTGACAAGCGCCGGGTGCGTATAAGAAACCAACCCCTCCTAGCCGTGACCTGTTCGATTCAATGGTGATGATGTTGAAAAAGGCTGCATTGATCTATGCTTAATAGTTGCGAATGTTTAGCCCATGAAATGCGATGTAGATTGCAGGAGCCGAGTGAACCCATGGCGGCAATTTAACTTCAGAAAATTCAGCTAGTTTAGGAAAAACTCCGGTCTTCAGTCTCCTTCGTTCAATAACATCTAAAACGGCACAGTTCTGACAGATCGCTACATGGTCTACCAGACTGATCATGAGTCAGTGTCCATGGACAGGAAAATGCCTCTTCGATGACCACATGACCATTTGCTCTGCAGCCTTTAAGAGAACAGGCAAGTCAGTGATGTTACTGCATTGGCGCCTCAGTCGCACCGACAGCATTTCATCGTTTATAACGCAAACATGGGCTACCACTTAAAGTATTTTGAAAAGGGAAATATAGTCAACTTCAATGAACTACGATTTAGTAACAGTGAATTGGACAAAAAAATTGAAAGGAGCGCATAGAAGGTGGTGAAGTGGTGGAACCGCTATCAGGCCGAAGCAAGTTGGCTAAAAAGGTTCTGGCCGCAAACGGGCAACCACTCCAGAGGAAGATGCTACAATTGCTAATGTGAATATTACATTTTAGCTGGCATCACTTTGCACGCTTAATTGCATGACATTTAAATGTATGTAATATGCTTAGTAACATTACTGGTTCTTTGTAGCTAGGACATATTCAGGATTTTAATGCATATTTGGTTCTTTCCGTACTTCGTGCAGTCTGAACCTTTCTAACGAACCGTGACGTGTGATGATGCTGTGTATAATTACGTTTTGGATCAGTATCCTGTGGAGGCCTCTTACATTTTCTTGGACTTGAACTCTTTATTCGACTTGAACTCTTTAATAGGCAAATATGCAAAAATAATAAGTAATCAAAAACGGGGAAAATGACAAAGTTCCTCTCGTACGTTTTGTTGCATCCCTAAAGATAAGCAAACGTTGAAAGTTCATTAAAATATCTGTATCCGTTAAAGCGTGACGACTGGTTCAACTTTTTTTTGGAGGTGGCCTCACTTGACCTGGACTAACTCCTTGACCCAAGACGACATGACTTCAAAAGTTTGACACAGCCTGCCAAATTGATCTGAGAAACGATATGCCAAAGTTCGGTGCGCTGCGGCGCGTCGTTCTTTCTCTATCCGCGAAAAACCTGGGGGGGGTTGAAGACCCCCCGAGACGGCGCGGGTTAATATGCGAATAAATTGGTTTATATCTCCCCCGGTGTGGTAGTAGTGGTCATAGGCCTGACCGAAAGGTCTAAGAAAGTGATGTAAGATCGGATGTTTTTTTTACAGCGAAGTGAAAAACTAAAAGGTGTCGAAATTTCGTAACCATACAGTGCTTAAAAACCGACGGACGTTTTCTTGTGTTTGTAGGGTTTCAGTCGAGACGTTTTCAGATTCCTTCTATTTGGGTGTTTCAAACCACCCCTTGTGGGATTGGTTCCACACGTCTCCTAGAGTATTATTGGTAGTTGTGAACAGCTTGGATGAATCCAACAAACATCGCTTTGAGCAGTATGTCTGATATGCCTTGATAGAAATGCCTGACGAGCACACCTCCTGAGCTTCCGGCCCGCTGAGATGGAAATTTATCACACAAACTAAACAAGCCTTCCGGGTCTGAACATTCCATTGCATGCAGATGTATGTCGGTTCTGGGCCTGGTAAGGGACATAATATCAGGATCTGGGGCCAGTAATGGCACCAGCACCGGGTCCTGGATTTTGGTGCGGACCTTAGTAACCGGTACTGGGTCCTGGGTTCCGGTAAGGATCTCAGTACCCACTCCTGGGTCCTGGGTCCTGTAGTTCTGGGTCATGTGGTCCTGGGTCCTGGATCCTGTGGTCTTGGGTCCTGTGGTCCTGGGTCATGTGGTCCTGTGGTCTTGGGTCCTGTGTTCCTGGGTCCTGGGTCCTGGGTCCTGTGGTCTTCGGTCCTGTGGTTCTGTGGTCTTGGGTCCTGGATCCTGTGGTCCTGTGGTCCTGGGTCCTGTGGTCCCGGGTCCTGTGGTCCTGGGTCCTGTGGTCCTGGGTCCTGTGGTCCTGGGTCCTGTGGTCCTGTGTCCTGTGGTCCTGGGTCCTGTGGTTCTGGGTCCTGTGGTTCTGGGTCCTGTGGTTCTGGGTCCTGTGGTTCTGGGTCCTGGGTTCTATGTCCTGTGGTCCTGGGTCCTGTGGTTCTGTGGTCTTGGGTCCTGGATCCTGTGGTCCTGTGGTCCTGGGTCCTGTGGTCCTGGGTCCTGTGGTCCTGGGTCCTGTGGTCCTGGGTCCTGTGGTCCTGGGTCCTGTGGTCCTGTGTCCTGTGGTCCTGGGTCCTGTGGTTCTGGGTCCTGTGGTTCTGGGTCCCGTGGTTCTGGGTCCTGTGGTTATGGGTCCTGTGGTTCTGGGTCCTGGGTTATATGTCCTGTAGTCCTGGGTCCTGTGGTTCTGTGGTCTTGGGTCATGGATCCTGTGGTCCTGTGGTCCTGGGTCCTGTGGTCCTGGGTCCTGTGGTCCTGGGTACTGTGGTCCTGGGTCCTGTGGTCCTGGGTCCTGTGGTCCTGGGTTCTATGTCCTTGTGGTCCTGGGTCCTGGGTCCTGTGGTCCTGGTTCCTGTGGTTCTGGGTCCTGTGGTCCTGGGTCCTGTGGTTCTGGGTCCTGTGGTTCTGGGTCCTGTGGTCCTGGGTTCTATGTCCTGTGGTCCTGGGTCCTGTGGTTCTGTGGTCTTGGGTCCTGGATCCTGTGGTCCTGGGTCCTGTGGTCCTAGGTCCTGTGGTCCTGGGTCCTGTGGTCCTGGGTCCTGTGGTCCTGGGTCCTGTGGTCCTGGGTCCTATGGTCCTGGGTTATATGTCCTGTGATCCTGGGTCCTGTGGTCCTGTGGTCCTGGGTCCTGTGGTTCTGGGTCCTGTGGTTCTGGGTCCTGTGGTCCTGGGTTCTATGTCCTGTGGTCCTGGGTCCTGTGGTTCTGTGGTCTTGGGTCCTGGGTCCTGTGGTTCTGGGTCCTGTGGTTCTGGGTCCTGTGGTCCTGGGTTCTATGGTCCTGTGGTCCTGGGTCCTGTGGTTCTGTGGTCCTGGGTCCTGGGTCCTGTGGTCCTGGGTCCTGTGGTCCTGGGTCCTGTGGTCCTGGGTCCTGTGGTCCTGGGTCCTGTGGTCTTGGGTCCTGTGGTTCTGGGTCCTGGGACCTGGGACCTGTGGCCCTGGGTCCTGTGGTTATGTGGTCCTGGGTCATGTGGTCCTGGGCCCGGGTCCTGTGGTTCTTGGTCCTGGGCCCTGTGGTTCTGGGTCCTGTGATCCTGTGGTCCTGTGGTCCTGGGTGCTGTGGTTCTGTGGTCCTGGGTCCTGTGGTCCTGGGTCCTATGGTCCTGGGTCCTGTGGTCCTTGGTCCTGGGTCCTGGGCCCTGTGGTCCTGGGTTATATGTCCTGTGGTCCTGGGTCCTGTGGTACTGTGGTCCTGGGTCCTGTGGTTCTGTGGTCATGTGGTCCTGTGGTCCTGTGGTCCTGGGTCCTGTGGTCCTGGGTTCTATGTCATGTGGTCCTGGGTCCTGTGGTCCTGGGTCCTGTGGTCCTGGGTTCTATGTCCTGTGGTCCTGGGTCCTGTGGTCCTGTGGTCCTGGGTCCTGGGTCCTGTGGTCCTGGGTCCTGTGGTTCTGTGGTCCTGTGGTCCTGTGGTCCTGGGTCATGT
The DNA here is from genome assembly GCA_034440575.1 of Imbricaverruca yamaguchii. NCBI lineage: Eukaryota > Metazoa > Arthropoda > Thecostraca > Neoverrucidae > Imbricaverruca > Imbricaverruca yamaguchii. The sequence continues at coordinate 6,545 of JAOTOL010000753.1, read as the reverse complement.
GGCTCTGGCCTGGGTCCTGGGTCCTGGGACCTGGGACCTGTGGTGCTGTGGTCCTGGGTCCTGTGGTGCTGTGGTCCTGGGTCCTGTGGTCCTGGGTACTGTGGTCCTGGGTCCTGTGGTCCTGGGTCCTGTGGTCCTGGGTCCTGTGGTCCTGGGTCCTGGGACCTGGGACCTGTGGTCCTGGGTCCTGTGGTCCTGGGTCCTGGGTCCTGTGGTTCTGGGTCCTGGGACCTGTGGTCCTGGGTCCTGTGGTTATGTGGTCCTGGGTCCTGTGGTCCTGGGTCATGTGGTCCTGGGTCCTGTGGTCCTTGGGTCCTGGGTCCTGGGTCCTGGGCCTTGGGTCCTGTGGTCCTTTGGTCCTGTGGTCCTGGGACCTGTGGTCCTGTGGTCTTGGTCCTGTGGTCCTGGGTTCTATGTCATGTGGTCCTGGGTCCTGTGGTCCTGTGGTCCTGTGGTCCTGTGGTCCTGTGGTCCTGGGTCCTGTGGTTCTGGGTCCTGGGACCTGGGACCTGTGGTCGCCGTGGTCTGTGGTCCTGTGGTCCTGGGTCCTGTGGTTCTGGGACCTGGGTCCTGCTGGTTCTGGGTCCTGTGATCCTGTGATACTGTGGTCCTGGGTCCTGGGTCCTGTGGTTCTGTGGTCCTGGGTCCTGTGGTCCTGGGTCCTGGGTCCTGTGGTCCTGGGTCCTGGGTCCTGGGCCCTGGGTCCTTGTGCGTCATTTGGCCGGCGGCCGCCTGGGTCCTGGGTCCTGTGGTCCTGGGTCCTGGGTCCTGGAACTGGCTGGTGGTGTGCTGGGCCTCGTTACGCCATAACAGCCTCCCTGCACTGGAATAATAGCAGGTACGGCCGTCTCTCTGATCATGAAGTGACGATGTGAACACGCCAGAATTATAGGGATTTCAGTCGGGTAATGTTTATTTTTGGCACCCAGCAGTCGCATCCAGTGTTGTCTTACGGTGGTTTGGCATGTGATCTGAACATACCCTCCACCAACAGCCCATCAGGCGCAGTTGCCTTGTTAAAAGTCCGCTTGGCAATTTGCTTATGTTTTTGTAATTACATGATATTCGGCTATCGACGCTGGTAAGGGTTATCTTCCTCATAGTGGTCGCCTAATTGACTAGCTGTGGCGGGTAGTGATCGCTGGTGAGATCGGTGGCGCATGTTCATGTGGTGGGTGACTATGTGGTGGGTGGCGGTGTGGCGGTGTGGTGGGTGGCGGTGTGGCGGGTGGCGGTGTAGTGGGTGGCGGTGTGGCGGTATGGTGGGTGGTGGGTGACGGTGTGGTGGGTAGCGGTGTGTTAGGTGGCGGTATGGTGAGTGGCGGTGTGGTGGGTGGCGGTGTGGTGGGTGGCGATGTGGTGGGTGGCGGTGTGGTGGGTGGCGGTGTGGTGGGTGGCGGTGTGGTGGGTGGCGGTGTGGTGGGTGGCGGTGTGGTGGGTGGCGGTGTGGTGGGTGGCGGTGTGGTGGGTGGCGGTGTGGTGGGTGGCGGTGTGGTGGGTGGCGGTGTGGTGGGTGGCGGGTGGCGGTATGGTGGGTGGCGGTATGGTGGGTGGCGGTATGGTGGGTGGCGGTATGGTGGGTGGCGGTGTGGTGGGTGGCGGTGTGGTGGGTGGCGGTGTGGTGGGTGGCGGTGTGATGGTGTGGTGGGTGGCGGTATGGTGACGGTGTGGTGGGTGGCGGTATGGTGACGGTGTGGTTGGTGGCGGTGTGGTGGGTGGCGGTATGGCGACGGTGTGGTGGGTGACGGTGTGGTGGGTGGCGGTGTGGTGGGTGACGGTGTGGTGGGTGGCGGTATGGTGACGGTGTGGTGGGTGGCGGTATGGTGACGGTGTGGTTGGTGGCGGTGTGGTGGGTGGCGGTGTGGTGGGTGGCGGTATGGTGACGGTTTGGTGAGTGACGGTATGGTGGGTGGCGGTATGGTGGGTGACGGTGTGGTGGGTGTCGGGTGGCGGTGTGGTGGGTGGCGGTGTGGTGGGTGGCGGTGTGGTGGGTGACGGTATGGTGGGTGGCGGTATGGTGACGGTATGGTGGGTGGCGGTGTGGCGGGTGGCGGTGTGGTGGGTGGCGGTGTGGTGGGTGACGGTATGGTGGGTGGCGGGATGGTGACGGTGTGGTTGGTGGCGGTGTGGTGGGTGGCGGTGTGGTGTGTGGCGGTATGGTGACGGTATGGTGAGTGACGGTATGGTGGGTGGTGGTATGGTGGGTGACGGTGTGGTGGGTGGTGGGTGGCTGTGTGGCGGGTGGCGGTGTGGTGGGTGGCGGTGTGGTGGGTGGCGGTATGGTGACGGTATGGTGAGTGACGGTATGGTGGGTGGCGGTGTGGTGGGTGACGGTGTGGTGGGTGGTGGGTGGCTGTGTGGTGGGTGGCGGTGTGGTGGGTGACGGTATGGTGGGTGACGGTGTGGTAGGTGGCGGTGTGGTGGGTGACGGTATGGTGGGTGACGGTGTGGTAGGTGGCGGTGTGGTGGGTGACGGTATGGTGGGTGGCGGTGTGGTGGGTGACGGTATGGTGGGTGGCGGTATGGTGGCTGTATGGTGGGTGGCGGTATGGTGGGTGACGGTGTGGTGGGTGGCGGGTGGCGGTGTGGTGGGTGGCGGTGTGGTGGGTGACGGTATGGTGGGTGGTGGGTGGCGGTGTGGTGGGTGACGGTGTGGTAGGTGACGGTATGGTGGGTGAGGGTATGGTGGGTGGCGGTGTGGTGGGTGACGGTATGGTGGGTGGCGGTATGGTGGCTGTATGGTGGGTGGCGGTATGGTGGGTGACGGTGTGGTGGGTGGCGGGTGGCGGTGTGGTGTGTGGCGGTGTGGTGCGTGACGGTATGGTGGGTGGTGGGTGGCGGTGTGGTGGGTGACGGTGTGGTGGGTGGCGGTGTGGTGGGTGACGGTGTGGTGGGTGGCGGGTGGCTGTGTGGCGGGTGGCGGTGTGGTGGGTGGCGGTATGGTGGGTGGCGGTATGGTGATGGTATGGTGGGTGGCGGTGTGGTGGGTGACGGTATGGTGGGTGGCGGTATGGTGGCGGTGTGGTGGGTGGCGGTATAGTGGGTGACGGTATGGTGGGTGGCGGTGTGGCGGGTGGCGGTGTGGTGGGTGGCGGTGTGGTGGGTGACGGTATGGTGGGTGACGGTATGGTGGGTGGCGGTGTGGTGGGTGACGGTATGGTGGGTGACGGTATGGTTGGTGGCGGTGTGGTGGGTGACGGTATGGTGGGTGACGGTATGGTGGGTGGCGGTGTGGTGGGTGACGGTATGGTGGGTGGCGGTGTGGTGGGTGACGGTGTGGTGGGTGACGGTGTGGTGGGTGACGGTATGGTGGGTGACGGTATGGTGGGTGGCGGTGTGGTGGGTGACGGTGTGGTGGGTGGCGGTGTGGTGGGTGGCGGTATGGTGACGGTATGGTGAGTGACGGTATGGTGGGTGGTGGTATGGTGGGTGACGGTGTGGCGGGTGGCGGTATGGTGACGGTATGGTGGGTGGCGGTGTGGTGGGTGGCAGTATGGTGGCGGTGTGGTGGGTGGCGGTGTGGTGGGTGACGGTATGGTGGGTGGCGGTATGGTGGGTGACGGTGTGGTGGGTGGCGGGTGGCTGTGTGGCGGGTGGCGGTGTGGTGGATGGTGGTATGGTGGGTGGCGGTATGGTGACGGTATGGTGGGTGGCGGTATGGTGGGTGGCGGTGTGGCGGGTGGCGGTGTGGTGGGTGGCGGTGTGGTGGGTGGCGGTGTGGTGGGTGACGGTATGGTGGGTGGCGGTATGGTGGCGGTGTGGTGGGTGGCGGTGTGGTGGGTGGCGGTGTGGTGGGTGGCGGTGTGGTGGTTGACGGTATGGTGGGTGGCGGTATGGTGGCGGTGTGGTGAGTGGCGGGGTAGTGCTGGCATGGCGGGCCAGCAGAATTCTAGCTGCGATGCCAGCAGAGTTCCAGAAGGACCGTGCACAGGTCGTGCTGTTATTCAAGGACGCCGATCTCAGGGTTGAAGGTTCATCATCGGCTCTTTGTGTGGCATTCGTACAGATCTGATGAACAACGTCGTGTGAGAACCACACCCCCGTAATGGAGGAACCTAAATAATACTTTGGGAGTGCTCGGTGCATGCATGGATCGCAGTTTGCTTCGAATTTACTGGAGTTTTTTTTGTAGCTAGTTTATTCCGTCGGGAGCATGTGTAGATAAGGCCAGGTGTTCCGAGATCTAGATGATGAAGAACCACAAACCAACCAATAAAGCTGGCCAAGAACCTAGCAAGCATTAGCATCAAACAGCGTCAGATGATGTGGACGCACCAATGCAACATCACATACATCTTCACCTAGACTGATTGTTGATGATTCCAGATCAGATCCTAGCTCTTGCAGAACCTACGGTGCGACCCGCTGCACAACTTGGTGAGTAATTTGTAACAGTGCTCAGATGTCTCCCCCAGACCGACACAATTGCGTTCTTAGGTAAGTCTTCGATCTCTGCGATAACATGGGGCAAAACTCTCATTGGTCACATCGCTATTTACTTCAAGCACCTGATTATTTGCAGCATAGTACTGATGATGTGTGGAACACGAAATCGGACATATATTCTCAGATGTGTTTAAATTAGGCATACAAATAATATATGTATATATATATATATATATATATATATATATATATATATATATATATATATATAAATGTATGAAAAAACTATCAGCATCAGCTAACACCAGCTTTTTAAGTTTGAAGGTGTTGGAGGACAGAATAGATTATCATCATTTTTGTAAAATTTTCGTTTTTTGCAGCGCAAGTTAGAAAGTGGTGATGTTATCAACCCGATATAAATATGTGTTGTGCTCTACTTTAATGGTTAGCAGTAGGTGTCCTAATCTGGAAACATAGACATATATATCCATAGTTATATATCGTGCATTATATATGTTATACATATATTACCTATATTACATACGCATGTATTTTATATGTATTATGCATATATTACATATATTATATATATTACCTATATTATATATATGCATGTATTTTATATGTATTGTGCATATATTACATATATTATACATATATTATATATATTTCTATATTTACAGGTTAGGACACCTTGTACTAACCATTAAAGTAGAGCACAACATAAATTGATATCGGATTGGATAACGTCAGAACTCTCAAACTTGTGTCGCAAAAACGAAAATTTTACAAAAATGATGATAATCCATTCTGTCCTCAACACCTTTCAACATTAAAAGCTGGTGTTAGCTGATGCTGATAGTGCTACGAACCGAATTGTCTTCAGTATGCGCAAAATGTTAAAGATGTTGCGATATGTAACCATGCGAAAAAATGAACAATTGTATTAGTGTCATGCACATACTTGTAGGCACCATTAATGTCACACAGATGCGTATGTACCTTGAGCTGGATTAGTTCAATTATCAAGTTCCAGTCATCATCAATATCTCATACCATCCAATTGACTGCAATAATATTGCTATTGATGAGCTTGAACACATGTCAGGAACAACCGCATTCAACAACGCAATCATCCCATCCGTACCTTCGTTTCTACCTGGATGGGTTGCTGCTTGAGTATGCATTATCGTGCACCAATTATGCACATATGATGCAGCCTAATCAATCCCGCAGGTGAGGAGAGCCAAATAGATCTATGAACTTACGACCCGAGGATATATTAAAGAGTCAGACATAGGTTACATGCAGCGTACTTGTCATTGTCGAGGAGAGCAATGCTACTGCCTTCCCTGATCTCCTAAATCAAACTTATGGGGGGTGAGGGCGGGGGTGGAGGTAGTGGTGGTGGCTACCAATTCAGGCTTTCTGTGCTGTCTAAAGCGTTGCAGCGCATGGGTGGCTCACGAGCGTCCGGAGCTGATGGCATCACCATCAGATGCTTAAAATGACGTTTAGCGTGGTGGGTCCGCACCTGCTAAACATCATTAACTCATGCATCACAAGTTGTGAACTGCCACCGTCATGGAAAACGGCGATGGTAATATCAATGCACAAAAGTGGTAACGAAGGCGACCCACACAACTACAGGCCAATATCGATATTGCCAGTGATCGAAAAACTGTGAGCGTGTCGTGTGTACACAACTGATAGACTATCTGACTAGTCGTCATTTGCTGTGCCCAGAACAGTACGGCTTCCGGCCCGGCCTGTCTACCGAGATGGCTCTGCTTGACACGATCACCCACGCCACCCTCAAAATCGACCAAGGCAGAGATCACTGCACTAGTTGAAGCTGACACCTCCAAAGGTGTTCGACACAATCGCCTCATGGACAAGCTCGGGTGGTACGGCGTCAACTGCGCATGGTTTCGAGCGTGGCTTGAGGGCCGTACGCAAATTGTGAAAGATGCTACCCCACTGTCGGTAACACATGGTGTGGTGCAGGGCTCGATCATGGGCCAGGTTATGTTCTAATATTCTCCAATGACCTCCCGCAGCATATCCCACACGGCAAGATTGTTATGTATGCCGATGATGTACAGTTCATGGATTCCGGGAAGCGAAACGAAATCACAGCCATTAGCCAACGATTGAAT
>JAOTOL010000752.1:0-120095 GCA_034440575.1 Imbricaverruca yamaguchii | reverse complement strand
GACGAAGAGTGGCCCTCCGGACTTGCTGGGCGGTTGCAAAGTATGATGGCGCGGCGACTCGACACACTGGAGGTGGGGTGTGGGGGTGGGTGGTCGTGGGAGGTGGAGGCAGGAGACGGTTGACAGGTACATGATGTGGGCGCACACATGCCGCTCCTACTGAGTGTTGTCGCAGTGACGTGTCATGTCGTGAAGCTGTCATCAGGCACCGTAGCGAAAACCTTGACTACACGGAAACTACCCTAGGAAGAAAAGAGTAAGTGGGAGAATGGGGCTTCAGGCTTAAATTCCGGTTAACAATTTCACCATAACTTATCTGCTATGTCAAAACGTTGGTTGTATTATACCATCAGAAGTCATTCAGAAACCCATCTTCTGTAGTTTGATGAAATCTAGTAAAGAAAGGATATAACTGTTAAATTACAACATATATAACATAAATATATATATATATATATATATATATATATATATATATATATATATATATATATATATATATATATATATATATGTGTGTCTCTTTTTTCCTTTTTTGATTTTTTCTTTTCTTTTTGTAACGTGTCTTTTTCCGTTTTCCTGGTTTTGTTCATTTTCTCTTTGGTTTTTTAACATATCTTTTCCTTTTTTCTTTTTTACTTTTTTCACAATTGTTCCATAATGCGTGTAGTCTTGAGAAAGTGGAAGAGGTGTTCGTGTAATGCTGGATGGTCGTCGTTGAGGAGCGTGGTGAGGTTCAGTGGGATGTCGTTTGTGGTGCAGTAGTTTGTGATATGTTGTCTTTGGGGTGTTGTATTTGGTGTAGTATATGAGCATGTGCTTGACTGTGAGTGTGTGGCGGAAGGTAGTGCATTGTGGTCGTGATTGATTGCGTAGGAGGTATGAGTGTGTTAGTGCTGTGTGTCCTATGCGTAGTCGTGTTAGTGTCCGTTCTCTTAGTCTGGTGTTTTGGTTGATGGAGTGCCAGTGTTCGTGTTTAGGGTATATTTCGTGTAGCTGTGTTGTTACTGTATCCCATGTTTGTTGTATGTGTTTGTTGATGGCCTGTGGTATTGTGCGATAGTAGTCAGATTGTGAGTAGGGGCATTGTGTGATTTGTTGTAGTGTTGTGGCTATGTTTGCTTCTGTGTCTGCGTGTTCGTTGCCGTGTATGTTTGTGTGACTTGGGATCCAGAGAAGTGTTGGCCGTTGTGGTGTGGTGAGTTGTTTGTGGATGCGTAGTATTTTGGGTACGAGGGGATGTTTGTATTTGGTGTGGGGTGTTATGCTCTGTAATGCTGATTTTGCGTCTGTTCTACACTACCGGCTACAATTTTATAATTGGCTATCAGTGGCTGCAGTGTGTGCGGGTACCGTCATCGTGACAAGGGCTGCACGTGTTTCGGTGCATAAAAAGGCTCCGCTTTCAATTGTCTCCACACCACTGTCGATTGACATTTCGCGGAGGATGTCGTATATGCGGATAGCCCCACTCTTTATGATGCTCATATTTCCTTCAGACTTCACCCATCGCAAATACTTCGGTTGCAATCGTCGATGCCCGCAACCGTTACCAGACGTCACTTACGGGGATATCAAACCGCCAGTTGGAGCGGTTTCATATCCCCGTTTGCCGCCAGCTGTGAAGGTGGAAGGACGCGCACCAGAGCTCCAGGTTTCCAGATAAGTCGCTGCAGAACAGGGCAGTACTCTAGTCTAAGCTGTGGATAGGTGCTTTAGCAATTACTTCTCTTATTATATTTCATTAGTTTTTATCTTATAAGCATTTTCGTAGCACGCAAACTATACTATATTAACCTAGCGACGCCGCAGGACGCCATCTTGTGTGCGCCAAAGGGAGGCCTCGTGGCTTCGGCGTGTTCTCGACGCTTCGATTTCTGTAGTAGGAGATATTACAAGTGTGTAGATTTGATAAGTACATTAGACAACATTTATACTATCCTAACATACTTTATTTATTTTTTGGTGTGCATAGTGTGTTTGGTGTTGAAGTTTAAGATAGTTTAATTAGTAGTAAGTTGGGGGTATTCATAAGTGCTGTGTGACTATTCATTTTTCTGTCTAGCCATAAGTGATATCGAAAGGGATATTTATATAGTTGTCTACTTGTGTGGAAGACAATTAGATTAGACATCTTGTTTAGTTATTTAATTTATTTAAAAAACAAAACAAAACAAAACAAAAAAAAACAATTGTTTAATAGTTTCTGCTTTTCTTGAGGCACTCAGATATTTAACTGACAGTATAGGAGGTGGCGATTTATAGTGAATGATAGTTAGCTTTTTTGTCGGTTGTTTAGCAAGTTAATTTGAATCTAAATCTAGGCATAAGCTGCAGCGTTTAGGATGGTTTCGACCAGGATGCAGGCACTAGAGGAAGAAATTAGGACCCTTAAGGCAGAGGTTTCCAACCTCAAGGCTGCCCTTGTTGCACAGGGTAGGCAAGATAAAGCAACAAGGGGTCAATCCGTAGCAGGGACATCACATGCCCAGGTGGTCGCAGGCCACCAGGTAGCTGAGGTTTCCCCTACTGTGGAGGTGGCTGGGATCTCTCAAGAGGGGAGTGTTAATAGTGTGAATAGTGAACAGAGGAGGGGTAGTACTGGTAGGTCACAGGAGGGGAAGTGGCATGAGGTCAGGGGGTGGAGGATTTGGAGACGCGAACCTAAGGAAAGGGTCAGTGAGTGGCAGGTGGCAGGTGGTAGGAGCGGGAGGAAGTGTAGCCGACCGGCCCAGCGGGCAGGCATAGTAACAACAAGTATGTTCCAGGCATTGGATGACTGCCCCCAGGATAGGAGTAGTAAGGAGTCAGTGCTGGTCATAGGAGACTCTCGTGTGCGTCATTTAGAGCAGGTATTTTGTAAAGGTAGGAGGGACAGGAGGTGCATCACCAGGCCTGGTGCCAAGGTGAAGGACCTGGTACCTGCGGTGGCACAGGTCACCAGTGATCACCAGTTTAACACAGTCATAGTGCATGTAGAGGTAAATAACATAGGTCATACTAGGAGCGAGGAGCTTCTGCGGGAGTACAGGGCCCTTCTGGCCACCCTGAAGGGTACCAATAGAGTCCTTGTAACAGGAATTTTGCCTAGGGCTAGAGCCTCCCTGAGTGGAGCTCTAGGGCACTGGCAGCTAACGCCAGGGTAGGAAAGCTCTGCCAGGAGCTAGGTTTTACATTTGTAGATTAGTGGAGCAGGTTTTATGCATCGTGGGACCTCTATCAGAGGGATGGCCTGCACTTTTCTGAGAAGGGGGTCCATGTGTTAGGCAAAGTATACGAGCATGTCCTTCAGGGAAACTAGGAAATGGGGTGGGAAGGGATGAAATTGCATTGCCAACTCAGGAATATTCCAATAGTGTCAGCCAAGTCAATAGAACCTCAAAGTCTGCAAATAGGGACCGAAGCAACTCAAGGGGACAGAGTTATAGTTCATCTAGTGATAAAAGAACTCCTCAATATGAAAAAGCCAAAGGTGGTTATGGAGCATTTGTTAAGTGTATGATGTTTAATGCTCAGAGTATCCGTTCCAAATTTGATGAGTTCAAGTGTTATGTTGCTGAGGAGGAACCGGATTTTGTTTGCATTACGGAGGCATGGGTCAGTGAAGGGTATTTTGGAGATAACTTACAGGACTATGAGATCCAGGGATACAATATGTTTTCGTGCAATAGGGGTGCAGCAATGAAAGGGGGTGGTGTAATGCTCTATATGAATAGCTTATTCAGTTCTCAAAAAGTAGCAGGTGGGGATAAAAATGTGTCTGTGGAGTCCATTTGGCTTGATGTCACTGTGGGAAAAGGCAACAGCAATACTCTTAGGATAGGAGCTTTCTACCGATCAGGAACCCTGCCACATTCTCAGCAACTGGAGCTTGACAAGGTGATTTGTGAGGAAATCAGTAGAAACTTTAAGAGGAAGTGCCTTATTCTCGGTGACTTTAATCTAAAAGGTTATGAAAATGCTGGTGTTGGCTCCCCATCATGCAAAATGTTCAGGAAATGCCTTGAAGAGGACCTGTTCTTACACCAGTTTGTATCGGAACCTACTAGGCATGGTTCATTCTTGGACCTTGTATTCTCGGATTTAAGTGACTTGGTTCAAGACTTGACTGTAGGCGAAACTCTGGGAAAAAGTGACCATAACATAGTTAGATTCAAGGCACATGTAGGGGAAATTATCAAGGATAATTTGGTAAAGGTTCCAAATTTCAACAGAGCAGACTTTAACGGCATGAGAGCGGCTTTAAGTGCCATCAGATGGGAAGAAGAATTCTCCAATTTAAATGCCTGTGAAATGTGGGAAAAGTTCAAATCTTACTTAAAGGAAACTCAGATTAGACATGTCCCCCAAAAGCAAAGACGCAAAAGAAGGGTAGGAAAGCCAGCATGGCTTACACCAGACGTGATAAAAGCAATTAAGGCTACGAAAACTGCATTTAGAGTTTTTAAAGAAGCCTCAAATGTCATTAATCTAAAGGCGTATCGAAAAGCTAGAGACACTGTGAAGCAAAAAACCAGAGCAGCAAAGCGAGCAAAGGAACTGGATTTAGCTAGAAACTGTAATGGGGACAGTAAAAAGTTCTTTAGTTTCTACAAGCTGAGTAAAGTTTCTAGCACAATTGGTCCACTGGAAGTAAACGGGACTACATTGGGTGAGGATAGTGAGATGGTTGAGGAGCTGAGCAAGCAGTTCAAATCAGTGTTTACATTGGAAGATATGACCAATCTGCCGACCGTACACCATAGTTCAGTTACATGGGATCTGACAAATGATGTTGATTTCATTGGTAGTGATGTTGTTTACAATCATATCAGGAAAATAAAGCCAAATAAGGCAGCAGGACCTGATGATATTTATGCTAGGGTGTTGCGGGAAACTGAAAAGGAACTGGCATTTCCACTTAGTATAATATTTTGTAGATCAGTTTCACATAATGAAATTCAAACCGATTGGAAAAGGGCAAATGTAGTTCCTATTTTCAAGAAAGGAGAAAGAGGGAAAGTTGAAAACCATAGGCCAATAAGTCTCACATCCCTAGTCTGCAAGGTACTCGAATCAATTATCAAGGATAGAATAGTTAGTTATCTGGAAGGTCGCAGATTGATTCAAGATACTCAACATGGATTTAGAAAAGGACGATCGTGTCTCACAAACCTCTTGGACTTTTTGAACTTCGCCACAGAACAATTTGATCAGGGAAATCAGGTTGATGTAGCATATCTTGACTTTAGTAAGGCCTTTGACAAGGTACCCCATAAACGGTTAATGATACAGCTTCAGTCCCATGGTATAGCAGGTAGCATCTTAAAATGGATAGAGTTGTGGCTTTCAGATAGACAGCAAAGAGTGATGTTAAATGGTACAAAGTCATCATGGCAAAATGTTCTTAGTGGAGTCCCCCAGGGGTCAGTACTAGGGCCATTACTGTTCATTATATTTGTAAATAACATTGAAAGTGGCCTAAGCAGTAAAGTTTTGAAATTTGCAGATGATTTGAAGGTCTTTAGGGCAATAACAGGTCAGGATGAGCATATCTCGCTGCAAAAAGACTTAGACGAACTTGTGAAGTGGTCCGAAGAATGGCAAATGAAATTTAACTTTGATAAGTGCAAAATCATGCATGTAGGTAAGCAGCATATGAAGGCTCCATACTTGATGGGTGGCCAAGTGCTATCAGTGACTCAACAGGAGAAGGATTTAGGTGTTATTCTAAACACAAAACTGGGGGCATCAGAACAGACCAAGGAAGCCAGGAAGAAGGCACCGAGAATGCTCGGGGCAATAAATAGGAATGTATCATACAGAAGTGAGGAAGTGATCGGGAAGCTCTACTGTGCATACGTCAGGCCACATTTGGAATACTGCATCCAAGCTTGGTCTCCTAGCTATGAAAAATATTGTTGGCTTTTAGAGAGAGTACAAAAGAGGGCTACAGAAATGGTTAATGGCATAAGCAACCTGGCATATGAGGAAAGATTGAAGAAATTGAATATGTTTTCACTTAGATATAGAAGGCTGAGAGGAGATCTCATCGAGGTCTTTAAATTTGTCAATGGTCTGGAGAGGGGATACCTTGGGGAAATGTTTCAATTTAACAGAAATGATGCAATTAGAGGTCATAAGTTCAAAATTAAAATTAACCACAGCAGAACAAGGTGAAGGCAAACTTTCTTCACCAACAGGGTAGTGGAACACTGGAACCAGCTGCCAGAAAACATCGTGAGTAGCAGCACATTGAACATCTTTAAAAGCAGCATAGACAATCATTATAAGAATAGAGGGCTTGCTTTTCAGCATTACAGGGAGGGCTGATTGGCAGATTTGGTGGGCAACTGGTTCAGTGTACAGAGTGCAACCAAGAAGGGCCCTTATGGCTCAGAGTTGCACTAATCTTTTATGTCTTTATGTCTTTATGTCAAACGGCAGACGGGGACAGGACAGTGCGAGATAGCTAGAGACAACAGGTAATCCAAAGTCCGTAGTTGTAGTATAGTTAGTTTAAACTAGACAAAACCTACGCCACGTGACGTCATATACCAGAAGCGCTCATTTAATCCAGAATACTGCTGAATTATATTCTAGTGTTTGGACTATACTAATAAATGTACTAAATATGGTGCTTTCATTTTAGCGCTATTATGGCGCTTTTCCCACGATTATTTCCCCGTCGTTCGTAAAGGATGTATGTAATATTATCATTGAAGCTTGAAGGTTTTATCCTCTTTTGCTAGCATGCCGGTGGCCTTGAACCGAAAGGCATCATCCTCAGAATTAACTTATCCACGGCGTGGTTGATATTGAAAACACACACCTCAAACAATTTATGCAAATGAATGGCCTATACCTATAATGTCAACTCGGTCAACATGTCATTAATGCAATCTGGTGATACATTTTGGAATGTGCATCGGTCCCCTATCAATTATCATATTGTTCCTGTATGTATGCTATATGGAATCATGCCATACTGTGTCATTCATCAACTTGTGCAAAATTTCGTAATTGCCCATTGCATCATAGTGTAACAGAGTTGCTAGACACGTACTGTTTTAATCGTATAATATCTAACTGTGGGTGTTGTGACCCAGTAAATCAGGCGACCTACCATGCCCGGCACATGTCACGCCCGTACATGTCCGTCCGGCGCCGGCGACGCGGCCACCGGCCCTCGTCGGAACCGAGTCAGCATTTTCGGGCCAACGCCCGGCTCCTGCGACCTGTACCGGCCTTCCGGCCGTGTCTGAGCCAGGGCTGTGGCCAGACCCCCGCGGTGAGACGTGTCTGGACTGTCGAGCCGCGTGGACCGGTCGCTGTCGGTCGCGTGCATAAATTAACAACTGTATTTCGGCCTCCAAATTGAGAACTGAAAGTGATTGCTGTCGGCCTGGAACATTATTGCGAGTGTCTCTATATATTCACTATACTTTCTGCACAATATATCGTGCAGAGAACATATCATTTTTGGCATTCGGAGTTATCGCGACGCGCGGGTCCTCTAGTCTATCACGAGCCAAGAAGAAGGACCTTCACTACAATAGCTGGGCAATAGTGGTAGTGGGGTAAGAAGGGGTTTCCAAACACTTCATGCATGCAACAAATTGCTCTACTGCTGCTTTTGTATGCCAAACCAGTAATTATACTGTTTACTGAATAAGAAAATGAACAACGTATCTATATTCACAGGGTTCTTTCTATGAAAATCTTCTAACCACTTGCATAGAGCGACTTTAAAACATATTAACTTAACACATAATTGTTCTATGGTGTTGCGCCATATTCTGAGCATGAAAGTGGTTGTGCAGGATTACTTCACTGTAGCTGTTGTGGTACCAATTATTAGTGGCCACTAAAAATACTGGTGCGGTTGCCAGAAATATCAGAAATCACTTCCTTGCAGTTTTCTTGAGCTGACTGCTCTCAAAGGCCTGAGAATGGCACCAGAGTGGGGGAAGAGGAGGGTGTATCTGAGCACGTTCTCTTTCCTGAACACTTACCTTTGGATGTCTCCCACATCATGTTCAGCACATAAATAAGAAAAAGATGGTGGTATTCATAAATGATGGACCTGTCTCTACCAAAATATGAAGGTCAGGTTGCATAGTTATGCCATTTTTTTTGTGCATGGAGCTGGTGAAGTTCACAGGTGCCATTTTAGGCTTCCAAGAGCTTAAGGCTTACTAGCAACTTCTTCCCAGCATCCTAAAAGCACTTTTCCATAAACTGTGTTGAATAAAGAACAAGGCTGGCCACTTGAGATTAGTGAAAGATGGGAAAAAGACAAGATAGGCAGTCATGCATGGAAAGCCAAAACCAGGCTTAATTACGAAAATGAATGTATATATTTATATGTGGCTATATTCAGCGTTTTTTCATCATGATATTCCAGCAGAATAATGTCCAGCCCCTTCTACATGGGGTAATGATGACACATTCAGCCTAGGATGCAAAATGTATATTTCCATTTCCATGCCACTAGGTGAATTACTTTACGGTGCACAATTGATGCAATGGTTTAATTCAGGTAAAATGGAACTATCAACTCCTTGGTGAATCACGTTCAACATCTAGCATACATCATTAGGCTTAGATGACCGAATACGAGTATGTTTTAAGAGGTCCAACATCAGTTGGTTAGGTTAGATTCATTTAGGTTATTCTTGTAATTTGACACCGGTATTCTTCGTTAGCCACTAAAAACCCGATTTCCCCCACTTATCTTTTTTTTGTGGTGGAGGATAGCATGTACTGTAATTGTCAACATACGTGTTTTTTCATGGTGTTTGAAAACAATTTATTTCAGCGATATTAATCATCTTGGTGAAATTGCTCCTTTTTTCCAAGATATCAGCACATGAACTTGAACTGCTGATATGCCGAGTTTTCATTTCCCACAGAAATGAATATCAGCTTCCTTCAAATCACATCAGACAATGATGTGAATTGAAGGAATGTTTAAAATGTTAAGCATGGTGCGTGGAAAGGATGATGTGTGGCATGGTCCATCGCCAGAAGGAAACCCCGGACCGATCGCTGGGAACCCATCTGTGTATGCCGAAGATGAACCACGAGAAGCGCTCAGGACTCGCCTCCTGAGCCTTAGCGGCCTGACGGTTCCCACCGAGGAATTCTTCCACGCATTCAGAGATATGGATGCAGCGTTTTGTGTTCACCATGCCCAAGAACCCAACAATCTCAGCAGACATCCAAACGTGATTGGAAGTTTCCGCCAGGTGTTGGAATCCAGATTCACTTCCGCATATAAAATGTCATTATGTTTTATTTTGAACAAGTGTCCTCTGCAAGGTCACGTGAGGTCACCATGAGGTCATGTCACACTTTCGTCAATAACTTTATATAGAATCAAGATAGAGAAATAATTTTAATGCCATCGAGATCCTCTGGTTAATCATGATGTATATGATCAAGCTAGGTCATCACTTGATCTCGGTTTAGGGTGACCTGGAGGTCAACTGGGGTCACGAACAGCAGTACCGTATATTCATGAAGAACTACCAACCTTTTTCGCCACACGTACCTCACAACCACACGTCTCGCTGCCGGAAAACCATCTCACAACCACCATACCATTACGTGGAGACGGAGTAACACGATGGACATTCCTTGTTCCCGGTATTGTGCGAGCAGCTGCGAATCTGTCATTCAACGCTTTGGTTTCTTTGACCCACTCGGTTTTGGGAAAATACTCCACGCACGTGCCGGTGGCATGGTTTTTACAAACTGATAAAACTGGTCCGGGATCTCAATCAGAGTTCCTTGCAGACTTCCCTTTTTAGCTAACCTTTTCAACGTCCCACCAATGCCATCACACGGTCCCTTTCCGTGAGCGGTTGCGAAGAAATGGCACTCGGCGTCTGTTCCAAAGTCGACGGAATGCTCTGCCAAATTTAGGAAATTCTTCCAATTTTTGTATTGCGAGGCAGCCCCATCTGAAAAATAAAATATCTTCTTGGGGCGCTGGCCTAATTCTGCTTCCAGGCGCTCAATGAGTTTTCCTTGAAACAGGTGGACAGCCACAGTATCATGCGTCAGGCAGTCGGAAATGGCTGAGTAAGAAAAATGTTTGAGGTCCCCTGCGTTGTTTCGCCAATAAGCCACAAACGGATGGATTGTCACTTGCAGTTTGTTCCAGTGATGGGACTGTACCTCATCCTGTGTAACCATAGCGTAGTTTTCGGAAAAATCCCCAATAACAATTACCTCTGCAGGAGCTAGTGTTTCCTTTAGGCCTTTCAGATAATTGCCTTGGGCACGGGCGACAAAATCATGCTTTACAAGTATTTCCAGCTGCTCGCAAAATGATCGCACAAAATCTTCAGAAGTATGCGTAACCACCTCTAAGGTGGACCTATCAGTATTAGTCCACTTTCGGTACTCAATGTTATCAATTTCTCGGTTATCATGAATCATATCATGGCCATGAATATTCACGTAAGTTGCAATATTGCATGTATTTAGGCAATACAAACTTCCCAATGTCATGTTAGTTCATGTGAGGTCATGTGAACCTGAAAATCTGGAAAATAGTTCAGTTTGCCACCGATGACTTGCGCAACAAATTTGACGATAATCGGACGAAGGTTACCAGAGTTATCATCGATAATATGGTAAATAGCCTCGGGGCATGCATCCATTTGGTCCTATGACAATACTCAAAGGCCGATATCTCAAAAAGTTTTCAAGTCTCCGCCTTTCTTTTTGCAGGTTCTTAGATAATATTACGACCATTAATATGGCACCGTTTCGTCGAATTAGGGGCAGGCAAACATATATAAAAATATATTTGTATACTTTGACCTGGTTAGGTCAAAGGTCACGGGAGGTCACGTGCAACTTTTGCCATATTTCTGAATGGCCCAGGGCTTCTGCGCACTTTGACACCAATTTCATTCCGCTAAGTTAAATAACACATGAGATATTTGCAATTTATTGATGTCAAGTCGGTAAAAAATCGTGACCTAGGATGACCTCTAGATCTGACCCCAGAGGTCACTCTGGGCTAAAAGTTGGCGTGATGTGTTCTTTTACTTGGTACTACAGGTGTACCAATTTTCATCAAAATCGGAGGGGTCGGGGAATTTCTTGTGCGATTTGACGTGGAATGACCCATTAGGTACTTTACGAGGATCTGGACATTTATTCGTCTCTGGCTGGTAAACAATAAGGCAAACAACGCCAAGCTCGCAAAGCGGCAGCAGCGAAAAGCCCGAGCAGTTTGCTCAGTGACTGCGAAGTGTGAGCCGCACTGGATCGACACTTCACATTTAGATTAATATTTTAATCCTTCATTGTTTAGGCGTATGGGTGCATCACCTGCCGTTGATCATATAGCTGGATATCAGGACTTTTTACACAAAAATTACAGGAGACTAGACGTACGTGTTGCAGTTCCACCGTATGTCGGGTTGTTCTCAGCCAAAATTGTCACGATGGAGGATGTTCCATCTATTGCCATTTCGTCAGATTTTATATAGTGCCAGATATGCACTCACTGTAATGTTAGGTATTGTAATGCATTGATGCATTGTAATCTCATTAAGCTGCGTGGCTTACGTGAACCTGCTACCGATAACCTCCATGTATAGTGCAGCGCTGCTTGCTAACAATTAGTGGCCGCAAGCCTGCTCAGCTGCCTAAAACAGCTGACTGCCGTCAGAGCCGAGCTGGCAGTCGGGTAAACAATCGTTGTCGTGTTTACATCGCTCTGCTATAATACAGCACAGTTATACGAAGTTAAACGTTCCCGGCCTTAATATCGATAACAGATCATGGCGCAGCCTGCAGGATTCGAACCTTGTGCTGAACTTTACTGATTGTGCTGTTATTTTGTGATTAATCTGTTTGTTTCCGCCGCCGCGTGGACCACCCTTCCGACAACGGAGCGCCGTCAGCGCCCCTACCGGCCGCTGAAGAAATCACTGCGGCGCCGTTTAACAAGCAAGGAAGAGAGCGGGTTCGAGCCCCGCCGGTCGCCGATCGTTTTACCGTCGCCGTCATCATGGACGAATTTACTTCCGCACTGGTCAGCCTGACGGAGTTAATTCGCCAACAAGCGGAGACTGCCAATCAGCGAGAGGAGCGTCTGGAAGCGCTTGCTGCTAAGCAGGCTGCAGCTCCGGCTCTCAGAGCTTCAGCAGACGATGGCACGACGGACGGTAACAGACAGCAAGTTGCCACCCCGGCAACTCGTCCGCGGCTTCCCGCGTCAGCCACGCCGGCACCGCGTCTGTCTGGCGGTGCCAGTCTCCGGGAATTCTGCACCTGGAAGGAGCGACTCACCGGCTACAACATGCTGACCGGAGTGAACCAGCTGACACGGGAAGAACAGCGAGCGTCCCTATACACCCTGGTCGACGATGAATGGCATCGAATCATCAAGTTCGGACTGAACATCACGGACGCTACAAGTCTCACCGACACTATCGCAGCGATGGAAAATCATCTGAGGAGCCAACGCAATGTAATCCTGGATAGACGCGATTTTTACCGACGAAACCAGCCACCGGACGAACCATTCGACGATTATCTCATCGCACTAAAGGAGATATCGGGGTACTGCGATTTCTGCCAGCACTGCACTGAAGACCGACTCCGCGATCGCATCATCACTGGACTGTGTGACGAAGCTGCCGTCCAAATTCTGCTGTCGGAGAAAACCCTCACGCTGCAGAAGACGGTGGACATATGCCGTGCGCGTGAAAACGCGTTCGCCAACGCCTCAGCCCTCACCAGCGATCGTCTTCACGCAGTATCAGCCTACCGGCGTGGCCTGCGGAACTCCAGCCGAGGCGCACCAGCGAGCCGCCGAGCCGAGACAGCGAGCCCCGTCCGCGCTCGAGACACGACGCCTGTGAGACAGTGCCGTTTCTGCGGGGGCGAGTGGCATCAGCAGCTGGCCATGTGTCCTGCCCGCAATCATCGATGCTCCATATGTAACAAGCTGCATCACTTCTCCTCCGTGTGCCGGAGTGGCCAGACTCAGACATATCGTTCTGGACAGCGTGGAGACGGGTCTCAACAACCAGATCGTCAGCTACCACCGCAGCGCGGGCGACACCCGCGGCGGGAGGCGTCACCACCGCCCAGAGGACATCTGCGTCACCTGCACGGCATCCGCGTCCGAGGTCTATCGGCTCGACGGACACCGAAGGTCGACATCGAGGTACAACACGCCTGTGGACAAGCCGTCATCTCCTGGATACCTGACAGCGGCGCAGAGGTCTGCGCTATGAGCGTCCATCAGGCCCGGAGCATCGGCGTCAACATGAACAACCTCTCACCGCCACCGGATCGGCTGTTCGGAGCAGCTGGACAAGAACTGGACTGCAGAGGAACGTTCCAGTGCACACTCAGACTGGGTGCAGAGACCGCTTCGGCCGTCACCGTCTGCGTCATCCCGAACGTCACCGGCGCTCTGCTGTCATGGAACCGATGTGTCGAGCTTGGCATTCTACCGCCCGACTTCCCGAAGCAGATAAGTGGCGTGGATACATCACACCACCTGGGGGACAGCGGCAACATCAGATCGACCAGCAACTCAACCGGCAACCGCGTCCACAAGCTGGCCTCATCGGATCAACGCAGCCGCTCGACATCACAGAACGGACGGCAATCCCTCGCTTCTTCCGAGCCGACACGAGCGAAGTACCCGATCTGGCAGGAAGAGCAAGGCGAACCATCCGTCGAAGTGAAGCAACAACACCTGAACATGCTGAAGGACGCCTTCGCCGAGGTATTCGACGTCAACCGTCCACTTCGGGAGATGTTCGGCGGGCCGATGAAGATCGTGTTGAACGATGACGCCCAGCCTTACGCCTTCACTGCTGCCCGCTCCATCCCATTCGCCTGGAGAGACAAGGCTAAAGAGCAGCTAGACAAGCTGCTGCAGGACGGCATCATCTCCGAGGTCACACATCCAACAGAGTGGTGTCACCCGCTGGTCGTCGTGCCCAAGAAGCCTACAGAAGGCAGCAGCGAGGACACCACCGATGCCAGGATCTGCGTCGACCTGACGACGTTAAACAAGCACGTACGCCGTGGCGCACATCCTGCACCGTCATGCCATGACGTCGTCACAGGCATCGACAAGGACAGCAAATTCTTCAGCAAGTTCGATGCGAAGAACGGCTACTTTCAAATCCCCCTCGCCGATGAGTCAAAGGACCTGACCACGTTTATCACCCCGTGGGGCAGGTTCCGCTTCGAGAGATGCGTCCAAGGTCTCAGCTCTTCGGGAGATGAGTTCAACCGCCGAGGTGATGTCGCACTCGCTGGAATCCCCAAGACCTGCAAGGTGACGGATGACATCCTGTGTCACGACAACACATACTCATCCCACCTGAAGCACGTCATCACAGTCCTGGAGCGGTGTGCGGAGCACAACATCACCCTCAACCCGGCGAAACTACAGTTCGCTCAGCCAACGGTGGAATACTGCGGATTCGACATCAGCATGGACGGATACACCGTGGATCAGCGCAAACTTCGCGCCATCTCTGAGTTCCCGGTACCACAGAATCTCACAGACCTCCGCAGCTTCATGGGGCTTGTCAACCAGCTGGCTTCATTCTCACCTGACACTGCAAGCGCTGCCAGCCCGCTGCGTGATCTACTCCGGCCCCGGAACCACTGGTGCTGGACCAGTGTCCACCAAGCGGCGTTCGAAGCTGTCAAAGCGGCGCTGGTGTCACCACCTGTCCTGGCATTCTTCCAGCCCGGCCTGCCTACAGCCCTCCACACTGATGCCACACGACTACATGGCCTGTCATATGCGCTTCTCCAGCTTCAGGACGGCAACTGGCGCCTCATCCAGTGCGGCTCTCGCTTCGTCTCTGAAACAGAGTCACGCTACGCCGTCATCGAGTTGGAGATGACCGCCATCTGCTGGGCTGTTCGAAAGAACCACCTCTTCCTGGCTGGCCTGAAGGACTTCGATATCGTCTGCGATCATCGACCTCTCATCCCTCTGCTGAACCAGAAGTCACTCGCTCAAGTCGAGAACCCCCGTCTCTTCCGCCTGCGCGAGAAGCTGGTGCCGTACCACTTCAAGGCAGTATGGAAGTCCGGCAAGACACACTGCATCGCCGACGCCCTCTCCAGGGCACCGATCGATAACCCAACGGAGGAAGACCAAGAAGCTGAAGCAGACGTCCACCATCATCTCCGCAACATCGCACTAGCCAGTGTCCAGGAGATTGACGATGTCGGTAGTTGTCACACGCCTGACCTGCTCATCGATGAACTCCATACCGCTGCCAGAAGCGACGATGAGTATCAAGAACTGGCAGGCATCATCCTGACCAGCTTCCCTGACCAGAAAGCAGATCTGCCGCCCAGTCTCCGAGCCTACTGGCAGGTGAAGGACAACCTCTCCATAGACAACGGTATCATCCTGTGTGGAACGCGTCTCCTCGTCCCGCGCAGCCTCAGACGGGACGTCCTCCGGCGACTCCACGCCGGCCATCAAGGTATCGAGCGTACAAAGCGCCGTGCTCGTCAGTCCGTTTACTGGCCCGGTCTCAACCAGCAGGTCCATGAGACCGTCACAGCGTGCACAGCCTGCCGCAAATATCTGCCCTCACAGCAGAAGGAACCGATGCTGAGCGATCCAGAGCCGTCCCGCGTCTTCGAGACGATGTCCGCCGACTTCTTCTCGCACGCGGGCAAATCCTGGCTGGTCATCGCTGACCGACTCTCGGGATGGCCCATCGCCGTCTCCATCGACGGTGAACCGACTGCCGGGATCCTGGTCAGCCACCTGAGGCAAGTGTTCGCCGTCACCGGCGTCCCCAATCGCCTCAAGACCGACGGAGGCCCACAATTCACGGCCCGCCACACCCGCGCATTCCTACAGCGATGGGGCGTGGTGCACACCATCTCATCCCCGCACTATCCCCAGTCAAATGGGCATGCGGAGGCAGCCGTCAAGAGTGTCAAGCGCCTGGTGCAAAAATGCAGCACATCCGGCCGCCTCGACCTCGAAGAGTTCTCGCATGCCATGCTTGAACTCAGGAACACCCCACGAGAGGATAGCCGGTCGCCTGCTGAAGTACTCTTTGGCCACCCCCTGAGGACAATGGTGCCGATGCACTACACCGCATTCGCAAGTCGATGGCGCAAAGCTGCTGATGAGTGTGATGAACGCGCTCATGCCCGGCGTGAAGCTGCACGAGAACGATATGACGCAGCATCGCGGCCACTGTCTTCCCTGCAGATCGGCTCGCACGTCTCCGTCCAGAATCACGAGACAGGCCTCTGGGACAGGTCCGGCGTCATCGTCGCCGTCGGCCGCTTCAGGACGTACCTGGTCAAGTTCGCCAGCGGACGCCTTCTGTGGCGGAACCGGCGCTACCTGCGCCCGTGTCGCCCGCTCATCCCACCGACCGAACGCCGCGGCGATCCTGCAGCGACATCACCGTCCACCGGCTCAACCACAGCGACGTCTACCGCACCAACAACGGCGACGTACAGCTCTACCGATCCATGCCCCGTGCCTGCGAAGCGAGTCCGCTTCGGTGACCGCCCCGCCGACCCCGTTCCCCGTCGCAGTGGCAGACAGACGCGGCCCCCCGACAGACTTCAAGTCGATCCCAGTATGAAATCCTACCTGTGACCGACTGGGGGGAGGTGGGGTGATGCGAGAAGTGATATGTGTTTGGGAGAAAATGTACACGCTCTTCCACTGTGTCCTCACTTGAGTGATACGCTTGAGAAGTGAAACGCACCGTTTATTTCTTATTGTTCTCGTGCGATTTCTGTAGTGAGTTGTGTGTAACGTTGCTGAACCCGAAACGGCGTTACTCAAGCCTCTTTGGGTCTTTCATTTGTGTTTCAGAGGTCCGTTATTTTCATCGTTATAGCTAGAGGGCTCAATGAACCGATTTTGACTCGGGGGAGGTGTATAGTGCAGCGCTGCTTGCTAACAATTAGTGGCCGCAAGCCTGCTCAGCTGCCTAAAACAGCTGACTGCCGTCAGAGCCGAGCTGGCAGTCGGGTAAACAATCGTTGTCGTGTTTACATCGCTCTGCTATAATACAGCACAGTTATACGAAGTTAAACGTTCCCGGCCTTAATATCGATAACAGATCACCGACTTATGTCGTGCTGTACTGCAAAGTGCGTGATGTTTCAGGTTACACGACGCGAATAATGAACTCATGTTTTAAAATCAAAATATTTCCTTAAGTTAAAAATGGAACACATTTAGTTAAAAACATGCATGATATTAAGTGGTAATTTTCCATTCCGCCCACAATTCAGCTGTTATTAAAGTTGCTTCCGAGCTGGTCTAGCATTGAAATTCCTGTTGCCACTGTATTATTGCACGCATGAGAGAAGTTTGATTCACAGAGCGTCAGTGACGCAGCCAATTTATTTCGACTGAGAATGCCGAATAACGGGGTGTGAACATGGGCAAAGCCACGGTGGGGGATGAAGGGGGATGCTTCTCCAACTTTGCCAAGCTCCGCGTTAAGCCTCCGGCAATGCATGATAATCGAACCGAAATCCTCGTGCGTGCGTCTGAAATCCGTCTTAGCGCTTACGGGTTCCATCAAGTTATTGCGGAATCTAAATCGAGCCTTCATGGTTCGAAAAGCGTAATTTTTTATTTTGCGCCGGCACTCTAGAAAGTCTTAGCCTGCCTAAATGTTTTAGCCAACGTCTGCTCCTGTTAAAGCAATGCTTGTCGCAGTCCTGATAACGTATGTTCGCCGTGTATCGTGAGAGGCGTGGAGCCGAGCTTGGATCTGGCATCGCTCTGACTCCAGCGCGGGTCAAGTCATTTGACTGTTCGGCAGCATGCACAATTGTTGGTTTGGTCACCTTGATAATCACGTACTATGATTAAATGCACACTTCGAAGAGTAGGGACTAATGTTGGTCGGCGGGTACTGGTGGGAAGGGGAAGGGCAACCGTTAGTTTTTAGCTCGATATTTGCGACGCACTGCCGTAGGGCCAAAATGATTAAATTCAGGAGGACCTGTCTCCTATTCCACCCCTGATGGCCCGCCGCCCATGCCAGGAAGGTACTGGGGGCCTGGACACTGCCATGAGCGGTGGTTACGTACTTCCTATACGTGACTGAATATAAAAAGTGCCCAACCATCAATTTAAGGCGGCCGAAACCTAGCCTTGCAGAATATCTGCGCATTTACCTTCTCTTTATACAAAAGATCGTCCCATGTGAAGAATGTCTTAATCCACTGTCGCTTATTAAAAGGACTTCCCACGACGCGCACAAAAATCCGCTGGCCTCCAGCCTCCAACCGGCTACCTCCGAGTCGGCAAACCGGCGCGCTTCCAACTGCGCTACCCACACCGAGTCCCTCGTGCCGCTTAAGTTAAATAGTTTCGATGGATATGGCATGGGTCTAAATAACACCATTTTACACGATACCGAATATTCCACGCTGGGGTAGGTGTTCGATGCTAAGGCTTGGTTTGCGAGACGGTCTGCTTCTTCGTTACCTGGGATGTTGGCGTGGCCCGGAATCCAGAGGAAGGAAAAGTCCATGTTTACGTTATGGGCCACGATTTGTTGGATTCGATCAATGAAGTGATGAGAACAGTCGTGGGTGTTGCTCTTGACTGAAGGACGGATTTGGAGTCTGAGCAAATCACTACGTTTCTGACTTTTCGCTTAATGAGAATAGAGATAGCGGCCAGAATGGCCATTGCTTCAGCGGAGTAGATAGAAAAGCTATCCGGTAAACGTTTGGAAAGTATGAGACCTGGTCCAATGATGCAGATGCCTACCTTCGTCTTATGTTTCGACCCATCCGTGAATACGAGTGATTTGTAATTGTCATCGGCGAACTTGTGAAAGAGGCCTAGAAGCTCCGCCGATGTGATAGTGGCTTTCTTCTCCGAGAGCAAGTACTCGACCTTTGGTTGACTGAAAGTCCAGAATGGCCTAGTGGGCGGTCGAGCTGCAGTGGATGGCATTGTGAGGTTAAGATCTGAGAGAGCCGTGGCAATTTCAATGCTATATGGTGGAAGTTTGCGCGCAAATCGGCTCTTGTCGTATCTGTCAGACGTGAAGCAGCGCTGTGCCGGATGATTTTGAATGGATTTGATTTTGATGTGGTAGCGGCACAGCTGTTGTGTCCTGTGGTGGAGTGATGGTGTGTTTGAGTCTACTAGAACGCTGGCTATCGGTGTAGCGCTAAGGGTACCTGTGGTTGCTCTGATGCAGCTTTTTTGGATGACTTTTAATTTTTGGCTCTGACTTTCTGAAATGGTGGTAAAAATGATGCTCTTGTATTCTATGAGGGGTCGTATGATTCATGTGTACAGTCGCAGTAGTGCTTTTCGGTATACGCCCCAGTCTGTGCCTGCAAGTGCACGTATTATGTTGACGCGCTTTGCTTCGTGATGTCGGTGATATGGTTGTTGAAACTGAGTTTTTCGTCTAAATGCACTTCTAAGAACTTCAAAATTTTCAACTGCTCTACCTAAAATCGATGGCTTTGCCATCGATCTTAAGTACCGTTTCGGTGTGGGACGGAGACGACCGTATGTGACGGCGGCCGATTATACTGGCCCGCGTTTGAAAACGTTTTTAAAAAGGTCGGAAGTTTCTCAACTGTTCTAATACAAGTTTCGTGTGCTGAATCATAAAATATTATCCATTTTCTCGATTAGCTCACGTTTTCACACTACGTCAAAGATAACAACTCACATACTGATGTATCAGTATGCATACTGCAGTAGGATATATTAGTAGCGAAGAGAAGTGAGAAGTGTGAAACTTGGTGATCAGGACAAGCCGTTTGACCCTCATATCTGTTGCAAGTCATGTGTGGAAGGCCTACGAGCCTGGAAGAACAAGACCCGGAAATCCATGCCGTTCGGCATTCCCATGGTGTGGCGGGATGGAAAGGATCATACCACCGACTGCTATTTTTGTATGACAGATCTGAAAGGAGTAAATCGAAAGAAACAGAAGCATGTAAAATATCCGAATGTGCCATCAGCCATCAGCCCAGTCCCTCATTGTCCAGATGTCCCCATCCCTGAACCCGATGTCGACATCGAGTCATCTCCTGACTCTAGTGGGGATGAAATGGACGCAGACGCGGCTGGTGCATATGAACCGACCGAAAACGATGGGAACGATGGACCGGTACCGTTGAACCAAGCTGAACTCAATGACCCAACGAGGGAGCTGAACTTGTCCAAGGAATCTGCTCAGCTGCTGGGTTCACGGCTCCGCGAGAAACGTTTGATGGCGCCTGAAACGACATTCTTTTGGTATCGGAATCGCGAAAAAGAATTCAGACAATACTTTACCTTCGACGATGAACATTCTCCAGCATACTGCAACAACATCGCGGGCCTAGTAGAAGCAATGGATACAGAGTACATCCCGGCAGAATGGAGGCTGTTCATAGACTCCTCGAGTAGGAGCCTGCAGGCAGTTCTTCTGAACAACGGCAATAAGTTCGCGTCGATTCCTGTTGGTCACTCCGTGCAACTGAGCTAAACGCATAACAGCATGAAACTTTTGTTGTCTGCTTTGAACTACAAAGAGCATGGCTGGTTGATCAGTGGTGACCTCAAGGTAGTAGGTCTGTTCCTTGGGCTGCAGGGCGGCTGCACGAAATATCCATGCTTTCTATGTCTCTGGGACAGTCGGGCTGACAAACAGCACTATGTAGAACGCGACTGGCCATCCAGGCATGCACTTGAACCTGGCTCCCACAACGTGCAGTCACGTCCCCTGGTTGAACCACAGAAAATCCTACTTCCACCACTCCATATCAAACTCGGTTTGATGAAAAATGTTGTGAAAGCACTGGATAAAGAAGGACGAGGATCTGCATTTTGGGGACAAATTTCATCACGTGAGCAGAGAGAAGCTGAAGGGTGGTGTATTCGACGGTCCTCAGATAAGGGAGCTCATGAAGGATACTCGATTCGAAGAATGTCTGGAACAGTCTGAGCTCTCTGCATGGCTGGCCTTGAAGTCAATCATCACCAACTTCCTGGGTAATCACAGAAGTGCAGAATACGTGACGGTCGTTGATGAGTTGATGGACAGTTTTCAGCAACTTGGTGCTCGAATGTCGGTAAAAATGCACTTCCTTAGGTCCCATCTAAATTATTTCCCAGATAACTGTGGAGATTACAGTGAAGAGCAGGGAGAACCCTTCCACAAACACATACGGGTGATGGAAGAACGCTACCAAGGTCGGTGGGATCTTAACTTTCTTGCGGACTGTTGTTGGTGCCTGAAGATGGATGTCCCATCTGCTCAACGCAGTCGGAAGTCCCTGAAAAGGCCATTTATTCCGCAGTAGTGTGTACTGTTGGGATGCGCTTTGAATACACTTATGGTCCATCTGTTTAAACCTTCATTTATGCTTCTGTCGGATTCACTAGTAAGCCAGTCAGAGCAATGTTTTGGTTCATATGAGAGAAATAACATATTTAAAAAATCGAGCTAATCGAGCAAAACGGGTGCCATTTTCAGAATCAGCATGAAAAACTGGTCTAAAAACAGCTGAGACACCCTTGACGTTATAAATCACGCAGACCAGTGTTATTTGCGGACAAGGTGAAGCCCCAAGTTTTGCACCACTTTGTAATGTGGTCTAGTCCTGCTTGAATGTTTTTTTCAGCTTTAAGGAAGCATTGTGATGTTGTCCAAATTGCTATGTCGTCCGCGAAAGGTGAGTGTTGAAGCTAAGTGTCCCTGTGGTCGGCAAGTATGTCGTTGATCATGAATTACAATGCATGCCTTGCTGGCTTGATTCATGTGTTGCTGGCTGGATTCTGCCATTAGATCGTCAGTTAACTGTACCAATTGGCTTACTTCATATATGGACTATTTTGTGCAGGGTATACGTACATAATGTGTCTGTAGGAACACACCGCGGCATTTAGGTAAGAGTGAAGCTGAGTAGGATGAATTTATTGCTGAATTAGATCATAGATACCATGTCCATAGATATATCATAGATAGTATATGCAATAGACCGGATTGCATACAAGTCTGATGACGACTGGAAATTGATAGAACAATGGAATGAATCTAGTACGAGCCTCTTTTGCATATGTTGCATGGTGCGTATTTTTCATATGTGGACCATTATGTGCTATATACATAAAGACATAAAAGATCAGTGAAACTGTGAGCCACAAGGGCCACTCTTGGTTGAACCCTGTACACTGAACCAGTTGCCCACCAAATCTGTCAATCAGCCCTCCCTGTAATACTGAAAAGCAAGCCCTCTATTCTTATAATGATTGTCTATGCTGTTTTTAAAGATGTTCAATGTGCTGCTACTGACAATGTTTTCTGGCAGCTGGTTCAAGTGTTCTACTACCCTGTTGGTGAAGGAAGTCTGCCTTAACCTTGTTCTGCTGTGGTTAACTTTAATTTTTAATTTATGACCTCTAATTGCATCATTTCTGTTCAATTCAAACATTTCCCCAAGATATCCCCTCTCCAGACCATGGACAAATTTAAAGACCTCGATGAGATCTCCTCTCAGCCTTCTATATTTAAGTGAAAACATATTCAATTTCTTCAATCTTTCCTCATATGCCAGGTTGCTTCTGCCATTAACCATTTTTGTAGCCCTCTTTTGTACTCTCTGTAAAAGCCAACAATCTTTTTCATAGCTAGGAGACCAAGCTTGGATGCAGTATTCCAAATGTGGCCTGACGTATGCACAGTAAAGCTTTCTGATCACTTCCTCACTTCTGTATGATACATTCCTATTTATTGCCCTGAGCATTCTCATTGCCTTCTTCCTAGCTTCCTTGGTCTGTTCTGATGCCCCCAGTTTTGTATTTAGAATAACACCTAAATCCTTCTCCTGTTGATTCACTGATAGCACTTGGCTACCCATCAAGTATGGATCCTTCATATGCTGCTTACCTACATGCATGATTTTGCACTTATCAAAATTAAATTTCATTTGCAATTCTTCGGAACACTTCACAAGTTCGTCTAAGTTTTTTTGCAGCGATATATGCTCATCTTGACCTGTTATTGCCCTAAAGACCTTCAAATCATCCGCAAATTTCAAAACTTTACTGCTTTGGCCACTTTCAATGTTATTTACAAATATAATGAACAATAGTGGCCCCAGTGCTGACCCCTGGGGGACTCCACTAAGAACATTTTGCCATGATGACTTTGTACCATTTAGCATCATTCTTTGTTGCTGTCTATCTGAAAGCCACAACTCTATCCATTTTAAGATGCTACCTGCAATACCATGGGACTGAAGCTGTATCGTTAACCGTTTATGGGGTACCTTGTCAAGGGCTTTACTAAAGTCAAGATATGCTACATCAATCTGATTTCCCTGATCAAATTGTTCTGTGGCGAAGTTCAAAAAGTCCAAGAGGGTATATACGCCAACATAATGGGTCTGTAGGTATCTACATAGGTATTTAGGAGAGAATGCAGCTGCAGGTGGATGGATGGGTAGCTGAATGTGGATTGCATGCATAATATATCCCACTGGTCCGTTGCTAACAGCGTGATTGCAATAATCTGGATTGCATGAAAGCTCCATGCTGACCGGAAATTGATAGAACAATGGAATGAATACTAGTCAAGGTACTTTTGCCTGTGTTTGATATTGAACATACCTATGAATATAAATATGGCGATATATTTGCTGATTAGTGGAACATATATTATTCAGGTAATCAAAGCTGTACATTAGCTCATCCCACATTTTATCTCATGCAAGGCTGTAGTTTTTCTTTATTTAATAAAATATATATAGTTGGAAAAATAAAAGTAAGGATGATTATTTCGGTCAATTTTCTTTCCACCAGAAGATTGTGAGTCAATCCTCTTTGCAATCTATGCCCATTTAGAGTTCCCAAACTGTATCATATCATGGTTGAAGACCCCTGAGACCAGGACGGGTTAATTGTTCATGGTTAATGCTTGTATGACCTCATCAATACATTTTGCACTCTATATCCATCCTAGTTAGTTGTCGTACATTGAGGAAATCGGCACAAAGGAGCATTTCTGCCATTCCCCAACTTCCTCCCACGCCATCGCAATGACAACTGGCTAGTCCATATGTTTATGCTTATACGTCCGTGAAGTTGGCAGGAGTTCGACATTCATATTCAGCAGAAATCGACGACCACTTCGAGTTCGCCCAAACTCGCTGTCACGTTAGTCCCAAAGTCTCTGATCAACTATGTAAACGCATTTCACGGGGCAACGAATGGTTTGACCTCCAGAGGTCAAAATAGGTCAACCATTCATTAATGCCCGAATATCAACGTCATATAGACCATCCAATTCGCATCGACACACTGATTCCGAAACTGCTTTCAGTTATCCCGTAGCACAAAGAGTTAGTGGGGTAGGACCAATTATGTAATTTTATTCCCCACAGCATTGCCTCCCACACATTCTCACGCATTATTGACATTCCAAAGCGAGAATATGTATGAAATACACATAGTTGGAACGCCAGTAACATGGGCAGTCCAACGGTGACATTCGAATCGTTGACGTCCGATTAATTCCGGAGATATACAAAAATATGTTCTGATAAAATCAGTTTTGGACCCAATGGCTAATTTGCCATAGGGACCACGCTGGACTTCAAATCGCGACCCATTCGATTTTTCTAAAAATTGCCACAAACGTACGTAATGCCAAAACACGTCAACTACTCACGCAGTGTCTGTTTGTTTATTGGTTGGTTCACGACACACTTTATGCACATTCACGGCTAATGGCGCCGCCCACACTGTTTCGCCGGTGGGCCGCGGGATTGGGAAATGTCCTGAGTGGCGCTAGAGTCGAACCCGGGACCTTTGGTACCCATAGCCACTCACGCAGTGTCACGGGGCATCGAAAGATGTGACCTCTAGAGGTCAACGAGTTCCAGTTCGATATGCGACTTTGACGTATATGTGTGGATGGAGCATGCGACTGCCATTAGCTGACAGCTGAGCATGTGACTGCTCATGTGAACAGCTTGACCTGACATGACCTCTGACCTGGCAAGGTATCGAGTCTCCTTGACCGTTGAAATTTCACTTCATATTTGAAGCGTCATTGATTTGCTTTCTTCCAGTACGACTTGAGCATGTCAGCTAATGGCAGTTGCATGCTCCATCCACACATATAGGTCAAAGTCGAATATCGAACTGGAACTCGTTGACCTCTGGATGTATCATCTTTCGATGCCCCGGGGAACGGCGTGAGTTGTCAGCGTATTTTGGCATTACATACGTTTGTGGCGATTTTAAGAAAAATCGAAGGGGTCGCGATTTCAAGTCCCGCGTGGTCCCATGCTAAACCCTATGGCAAATTAACCATTGGGTCCAAAACTGATTTTATCGGAATATGTTTTGATATATCTCCGGAATTAATTGCACGTCAATGATTCTAATGCCATCGTTGGACTCCGAATGTTATTGGCGTTACAGCTATGTGTAGTTCATACACAGTCTCGTTTGGAAATGTCAATAATGCATGGGAATGTGTGGGAGGCAATGATGTTGGGAATTAAATTACATAATTGATCATACCTCATTAACCCTTTGTGCTACGGATTAACCCAGAACAGGTTCGGAATCAGTGTGTCGTTGCGGATAGAATGGTCTACACAACGTGGATATTCATACATTAATGAATGGTTTCCCTATGTTGACCTCTGGAGGTCAAACCATTCGACGCTCCGTGAAATGCGTTTGCATGGTTGATCAGGGACTTTGGGACTAACGTGTCACCGAGTTTGGGTGAAATCGAAGGGGTCGTCGATTTCTGCTGAATATGAATGTCGAACTCTTGCTAACTTCACGGACGTTATGCTTATGGTCACGTGGTCACCTGACTGGACGATACAAACAACAAAATATATACGGCGAAAGGCGCATACACATATACGAAGAAGGAAGAACAGAGGACTCCTCACTGACTCCTCACGAAGAAGGAGTCAGGGGAAATATCGATTACCTCTTCCAGCAGCCTTCTGGTGTCTGTGAGGTCGACTGAGCCTGCCAGCTATTGTCGCATATGAACGACTATCTTTGTGTTTCAGGCCATGCGGCCGCCAAACTACAGGCAATACAAACGAATAACTACACGCAACGAAAAGGTAAAAGTTAAAATAGCATGAATGTTTTCTGTGAAAATATTTCCACCACATCCTACCTTGGATTTCATAAGGCTGCGACGTCCGTCCCATCCGTCCGTTTCTCCTGAAGGCAGTATAAGATCTAATATCTTCATGTTTCAGCCTATGTGGCCGCCACACTACAAACAATACAAACAAATGACTAAATGCAACGAATAGAGAAACACTCGAATAGCAAGAATATTGCTGCGCAAATATCGATTACCTCTAACTGTGGCTTTTAGAAGGCTTTGTGAGATCTGCCCGACCGCCCGTTTACTTATTAAGACCGTATACGAACTAATATGCTTATGTTTCAGCCCATGTGGCCGTCTGAGTATTCATGGCATTATAAAATAGCAATACTCCTGAGCAAGTGCGCCAGTGATTCCCTGTGGCCAGGCATGCGCGGCGGCCATCCGCCAGAGGCGCTGCGGTCGCACTGGCCGCCTAGGAGCCATACGGAGGACGAGTACATTCTTGGTACGCTAATCGCATTGGCACTGGGAGTTACTTGGCACGGTTTTGGGAGCATATGACGCTGCAGTACCAAGGCACGTTCATACCACAAACGCCAGATCACTATCACCGGCAGTAATTTCGTCCGCTTTTATTGTATAAAATTATCCACCCTTACATTCCCCAACAGGAATTGAGCTGATAATCTGCATGCTCTGCAGAGGTGCTGAGCACACGCCTGGCTGCAGGTTCGGTGCTGACCGGTAGCCCCCCCCCCCCGACCCCCCGCTGTCAGCTGTCAGTGTCGTGAGCACACGTTCGGTTGGACCTCACCTCGGTGGAGCTCCGGCGTGACAGAGACCCGGGTGGGAAACTTGCTTTCTGGGTTTGGAGTCGGAGTGCAAACAGATTTCTTCCGGAGTAATTTTCATGCACATAGTATTTTTCATGCATGGAATCTATTTGCCGGTAACCGACGAGAAAATCATATGTACCTAGTCAGTGTCTACGTAATATGCATAAGTAATAAACATCATCATTTTTGGTCACATCAAAGCATAGAAACAAAGAAGTGAGCAGTGGATGGCACCGCAAGACAGGGAGTTGTGATCAGCTCAACTTTGCCTCTCATAACTTATAGGAGCAATGCGCCTTCCTTTCACTGTTGGTCTCAGCACAATGCTAGGCAAAATGAAAAACACAAATAATTCACGCTTCACCCTCAGCTCAGAGCGCACACCTACCTACATACGCAGCCAATTCTCTGCGCGATACGGACCCAACACCACTACCTCACACGCAGACGGAAGCGACGGCGGTGCGCAAAGGATCAGTCAAGGTCTTGTGTTTGCAGCATGACACTGTTAAGTGTTCAAAATATGTGTTCAAAGTTGCTAATGGTTATGACGTCATTTAAAAAATACCTTGCATTGACTGGTTGAAAAACAGTTTTCGTAACAGAAAATGCTAACGCAGCAAATTCCGATCGGCGGCCTTCGGCACTCCGGAAGCGTCTCTTAAAACCGTCAGTTTTCCCAATATAGAGGTGGCTCGAAAGCAGGTTTCTGGAGACGCACCGGCCGAATTTGTAGCGACCTGGAGGCCATTATATTCAGTGCGCAGGCGCGAAGTTTGGCGCGTTGTCGTCGGCATTTCCGCTGGTTGTGGTTTCGTGTGGTGTGTGTTTGGTTGCTGTCTGTGTGCTTGATGGTACGAAAAGTGTATAGTTATTTGGTAACCGTAAGTAGAATAACATGTTTGGTGGATATTGTCCTCAATATTGTATTATATTTTAGTGGTATTTTTCTTCCTTCTGCATGTTTGTGTCGGAGTACATGTGGAGCCCATTCTATCCAGTATGAATCCGGAGTGCAAAAATGTTTTAAGAGATGGAATCTCTTAAAAAGTGCCTTAATTCCCACCCTGAGAGAGACACATACTTTTTATTGAGGTAGTCCACAATAGACTTGTGAATACTATAACCTCACGTCACTTAAATGAAACAGCATAGTAGAAAAGGTAAAAATCACAAAACAGCTAAACCGGGAGTCATACATGCCATAGTAAAAACATAAATGAAAACAAAATAAAGTAGCGTCAATATCCGACGATAGTGCTGCGCGACCTGGTCAGGAGACGCGCCTGACCTGAGCTCACTGATGGTCCATTTATCGGCTGGCCACTCTGGCCGTTATCACCAGTGGGAGCGAAGTTGTGGGCGACTCTACTTCATTGTACTCGAATGTAGTATATACTGGTACTCCTGTGTATTTGTACTCTTCAGGTCTTATTATGCTGATAGCGCACCAGCATATGAGACGACATCGGTGGGAATGGACGAGCGCGGGCAAAAGGTGTGTATGTAGCTCCCAGGATCGGTTATCACCCCGCAAAGGTAAGCTTGTAGACATACCTCAAAAGCGCTCGCTTGGCCGCTGGTAAAGAAATGCACTCTGATGCATTACATTTTCGCGGCATTGGAGACATTTAATAATGAAGTACAGCATGTTTCAAACAGTCCCTATTCCTGCTTGACATTACCGACTATTCCTGCTCGATATCCCCGACACCTGTGAATCTGTATTCACGGGATACACGGGACTGACCGTAGTTGGCCCGTCCAACACAGCCAAGCTCTGCCATTGTCTTCTGGTTACCTGACGGGAACCCCAGAGGATGAAATATTGCCCTATGATTTGAATGCAAAACAGCTTCCAGGCAATTACGATTTCTTGAAGAGATTTGGTATATATATACCTGACAGCTCTTTTGCATTCAAATCGTGGGGTGTTATTTTATCCGCTGGGCTTCCCTTCAGGTAACCAAGGTTCTGAGGTTCTGAAGATCAAAGATAGGTGTGGAGTCTTGGCGTTCCCAGATGCCTCTTATCTCTCCTCAATTGTGCCCGTCGTCGAGACAATTGAGATGAACAGCTGGTACCATCACGCAACGCTCACACCACCACAGATACCTCAAACTTTACTCTAAAACATGCTTAAAATTTGCACAAAGGGGATACCGTTCCGCTGTCCAGACGGCAAGCTTTATCGACAGATTGGTGGTTTGTTTATGTTTGTTTATTGGTTGGTTCATGACACACTTTATGCACATTCACGGCTAATGGCGCCGCCCACACTGTTTCGCCGGTGGGCCGCGGGATTGGGAGATGTCCTGAGTGGCGCTAGGGTCGAACCCGGGACCTTTGGTACCCATATCCCGACACCTTAACCACTCGGCCATCCCCGGCCCGACAGATTGATGGTGTGGCTATCTCCTCGCCACCGGGTACACTCTCTGCGGGGAGTTACATGGCTCGCATTGATGGAACCGCTACTGACGACGTGTAACACAAATCGTGCAGGTAGGTCCGATATGGTGACAACATGTTTGTCGATATCCAAGACGACTGCCACTTGCTCGCAGAGAAAACAAAGCTGGAAGAAGTTCGTTCTGAAATTATTGGTGGAGTCATCCAGTGACCTTACCATACCTTTCTTAGACGCCAGCATTGCTGCTTTTAGTGGAACTTTCAAAACCACAGTATTTAGGAAGCCCACCGATACTGGGACTTACTTGAACGGCGCTAGTTAATTTCTAGACAGATACAGAGAAAACCAAGTCTGAGCATTTATACACAGGGCACTAAAACACTGCTCTACATGGCCACTGGTCTATCAAGAATATATAGAAGAATATATCAACGTGTGATATATTCTTCCTTGATCAACATGTGATGTATTCATCTAATATATAGAAGAATATATCACATGTTGGTCAATAACAACTACACAATGAGTGATATTGACTGTCAGAACGGCTACGATTGCATCAACACTTCCAGCCACCACTTGGACAGCTTGCCGATGCTAAATGGGAGCAAATTCAGCTGTTCTATCTGGGTCATATGTCAACCGCATATAACACAGACGAAAATGTATCGCTCACCATCATCACTAGAGGTTGTGTCCCCATTACATCACGTAGTAAAATGAATATCACTATTGGTGTGGGTTAAGCGCAGACTTGATCAGAGTTTCTCACGGTATTTTGCTACTCTGCCATGCCACAAGTAATAGTTTCGAGGTTTTAATAGCCGTTGTTTTTTTAGGGGGGAGTCCTTATCATCTATGTACGGGAAGCTGTCGAAATTTGCTCCTTTTTTTTCTTTCTTTTTGTTGTTGGGGGGGGTCAAACGCCGCGTTTGTGTATGCGTACTTCCCATGTGGTGGGTGTGTTACTTGAATCATTCCTCTTTTTATCATGTGGGGTAGCATATAGCCAACCGTTTACTGTGCGCAAGGTCAAGGCAACGATTAAATCACTCCGTATCGTTTCTGAGGGATCGGATCGTCCCCGTAACATGTTTATATGCCATCTCCTTTTCAGTGATGTAACTGTGGCATTGATATTTTTTAATGACATATGAACAAACGGTCACCGCCAATCATGGAAAAATCAAATCGCGGTTCCTATACTTCAGACGGCTAAAACCGGAAAGGAATCATTTCATTATAAACTGATATATTTGACACGTTCCATGTGGAAATTATTAGAGGAATCTTAATCATATTTTAACTTTAAATACAAAAGTGCGCACAGATTTTCAAGCAAAATAAGACGCTGGAGCGCAGTCTTGATATCGATACGACACGACGTGACATGGCGTCGATACATTTTGGTTTAACTTTTTAGATACGGAATATGTGGACCATTGTGTATCTTCTTTAAAAACTTGTTTTCTGACCGATACATCCGTGTGCGGGTTGGAAGAACTATTCAAACATAGTAAAACTTACGAACTGAATTCTACAGGGAAGCGTTTTAAGTGTAGCTCTTTTCGATCATGATTAATGACATTTGTGTGACATTACCAAAATAAATACATGCATCACAACATAAAGATGACTTTGCCATCTGGACTCAAGCATCCACCTTATGAAACCTTAGAACAACAATTTGAGAGGACTGTAACAGAGCTTGAGATATGGAGTATGTTCAATGGTTTTAGATCCTCTACAGCAAAAGCAGTTGCGCTGCATTTCTTCCGTCGAAACCGGACGAGTGGAGAACTTGATTTAATGTTTCACCGACAGCTCGTGCAAAGCAGTAATGCGTCAAATTTATAGGACTGCAGTTTAACTCCAGTCTGGATTACAAAGATAATTTTAAGATATTTAGGGACGAAAGTGTTATTATTTGAAACCAATAAAGTAATAAAAGCTTGAATATAAATTTACTTAAAAAGCAGTTATATAAATAATTTAGCGCTCTGGCGAGGAACATATAATTTCATCACTATCCTATGATGACCTTCCCTCGATGACCAGAACAAGGAAAAACAGTCGAAAGTTACTTGTTCTTGATGTATATTCAGGTGCAACCCTTTGCCAAACCACAAAAAAGCAATTCGAACTCAAATTGAGAACTAGATGACTTCGGTTACCAATTTCTCAATTTGACGGCAGTCAGATGCTGTGTCGCCGCCGGTGTCTGACTGCCGTCGACGCCGACGCTGACCGGCCGCGTCGACTCCGACAGCACGAGATGGCCGACGGCACGACCGACGCTCGCGTGATCGTGCCGGCGACCTGGCCGTTGGTTAGTTGGCTACTGGTTATTACCCCGGGCTTTGTGGCACGGGATCATGATCGTCATTACTGAACGGTAACGGCTCAATGTTCGATATTTTCCTGCGATATTGACACTGAATTAAGAACTCCCGAAGAGTGGATTGGGCTCAGTGGTGGACGGACCAATTTTCTGCTCATTTATCAGGGCTCAGGCAAAAATTGTGTGGTGCAGGTGCGAGTTTTCGGGGCTGTGAAGACATTTGTCGGGGCCCTGACCTGCCCGGGGTTCAGACGAGAGTTTTATGGGCTACACGCAATTGTGTCAAAACCTCTTCTGAATTGTTGCTGAGTCCGAGTCGCCTTATCCGGGTCGCGGGGTGAATTTTTGTGTGTGGGTGGGGGGGGGGACACTTGAAAGGTTTCTTTTCGGGGCCATGACAGACAGTAACCGGACAAATGTATGCATGGCAGATGTAGGTACGTAAGTGTACGTATGACAGATGTAGGTGCTTAAATGTACTGAGCTATACATAAATCCAACGGGGGCGCCCAATATTCTTCTCTGCACACACCATCCAAACTAAAAGAAGATCAGTTTTGTATGTACAGACATTGAGAGCCAAGCGTCTCCGATCTAATGCCCATGCCCAAAACCGAGGTATGCAAAATATCGAAACTTTGTTTCTTGCAAGTAACTTTATTGATATTGGATATTGAGTAGTTGTACTTCTCCAGTATCTGAAGAGATGCTGCGAAGTGCACTGCCGAAGCCTCACCGTGGCCTTCGTATCGATGGAATTCAAGGCTCAAGCGATATCCGCAGCTAAGTTTGATTAAAGCTCCACCGATCTATTCAGCAACATCGAATTGGTGGACAATGGCTCGGCCTCTCATTTGTAATGCTGGTAGCGGGCGCAGAGCTGAACTGCTCGGCTGCATATAATACGTGACCAGATATCCGAGGTAGCAGCTTTGCGACTTGATTTCCCGACCTACTCACGCCACAATGTCCCCGTCACCTCTCGAATGGTGCGACGTGCGCAAACCATGGCCCGTTTCAATGCACTTAAGTTCTCAACGTTGCCGTTGTCAAGGTGACGGAAAGTTCTCGTACGCGAGCAAATTGCATCCTTGCATCGTATTGCTCGGATAAGTGCACCGCGGTATGCTGGCTGGGCGTGGTATGTTGGATCGCGGCATATTGGATCGTGGCATATTGGATGGCATATTGCATCGCGGTGTGCTGTTGCACATTGGAGCAGTGGCGAACTAAAATTCTCAACAGACAAGAGTCTCTCCGAATTACAACTAAAAATCATCTCGAGCCTTTCTGCAAAACCTGTCCAATACGCTTCCCAAGATTACATCTGCATGGTCAATGCTTGTTCGGTGAAGCGGCGATGCCAGTACATCAAATCCATCTCGCCTGTCCAACTTAAAAAGTGGACACGTTTTGTGTAGCGAAGTACCTCTCACCGAACAACATTCAGTCTCATCACCAATAACCCTACAGACCTAGTTACTGTGCCGTGGACGTCGTGCTAGATGATGTGCACTTCTATGCTTCGACCGAATCAGCTTCAACATCGACATGGACGGACCTTCTGGACTTGCGTAATGCCTCCGACAGTATTGACCACGGTGCCATTAAACAACTAAGATGGTACGTCATCGACCACACGTGGTTACCTAGGTGGTCGGGGAGGAGATACCTAGGGGAGAGATTGCTAAGGGGGTCGGAGATCCGTCCCGTTACTCGTGGTGTTCCCCAGGGTTCTACAGTCCTCCTGCTCTTCAGCCTCTTCACGAGCGACCCTCCCTTTTCAGGAATATCACCTTATCCTGTCTTGCCTTTATCCACCTTATCATACGCTGGCGACACCTAGCTGCTTGACCACGCCGTTCGGATCAGGAAAATTTGCAGAGTCACAAAACCCGCTCTTAGCACTCACTCTAAATTCTTCCGACATGGCTTCACATAGAACCTGGCAAAACGGACTTCGTTCTCATTGGCTCTCGGCAAAACGTAGAAATGCCGTAAAATTCCTGTTTAAAATGTAAAATGTGCAGACCATCACAGGCCTCCGAGCTGCTGGGTGCCCTCCTATGTCCAGTTCTATAGCAGGTGAGGGGGCACACTTCACACAGGTCGCCCGGAGATACAACTGTTGCCCATCTCGCTCCACCGGCTTCGTCACCACTTCACGAAGGACACAAAGGACTTCAAATTGCTTCTTCAAATGACTTCAAATGACTTCTAAAGACGAAGGACCTCAAATCGCTTCTTCACACCGACGTCCTTCCGTATATCACATACTGCATTTTTGTCGAGTGGTGGTGCATCCAAGGAGGCCGCGGTAGCTCAGTTGGTAGAGCATCGGACTCTTGGTCGCAAGATTTTGGGTTCGAATCTGCACCGAGTCCACCGGCGACCAACCGACGTGAGAGGTTGACGAAGCTAAATGACCTATCGGTTGAATGCGTCGTACAAGAACCCGAGGCGGTGCGTCCAAGGACCACCTACATGGTACAAAAAAAGGATAAACTTGGCAACCAGGATTGGCACTGGAGCACTTGGCTGAAACACATCATTCCATATTTGTTTAGAGTCCCTGGAATGGTGCAGACTTGAATGGCTGGCGAAGAGGCGAGATATCACTGAAGATATCACACGATATCACTGAAGTATTTAAGGTGCCCCGCAGCGGCTCGGGCCCCCAGGCTCTACGTGATATGTTTACAGCCCGCCCCGATGTGCCGTGACGAGAGACCCGATCGGCCAGCGTCCTTGAACTTCCCAGACGTCGCCTGGTGTATACGCAGAGGAGTGTCAGATTCTCGGTCGCTGTCTCTTAGAGCCAGCTTCCTTCGGCTGTCTCGGGCTGCTGCTCCATGTCAGTTATTGAGGCGTCTTTGGAGGAGATAAGTTAGTGTGTCTTGGTCATGTACTGATTGACCAGGCTGAAACTCTACAAGGTAATCCAGGCAATCCAGATATTCATTGACCAGGTAATATCCCTGATCGGAGCATTATGCAGATAGTGTAAAAAAAACACCAATGTTTTTTGTGAACTATCTGTTACATGATACATTGAAATATAAACTGCATTCGGTCTGGTAGAGTCTCTTCACGCCCCTTAAGGTTTTTGTCCGCGATAGCGGAAAAACGGGAGCACGTAAGTTTCGGTACCCTTTCCTTGATTACGTCTGCGTCTGAAGTGACAATTTAAACCTCAGGTCAGGTAAGGTCATCGGCCTAGCTCAGCGCAAAGAAGACCACATCCAAAAATGTTTCAGGGTCAACATGAAGAGATATTGAAATGACGTTACGTGAGTACAATTGAACAGTGTCTCCAACACATATATCTCGGATTTTGTATGTCCGTGAAGTTAGCGACTTATTCAGCGACGGATTCAGCGACGGATTCAGATTTCCTTCAAAACCGGTGTATAGGTCAAATATAGCACGCTGAGCACGAATATGACCTTCATTTGGCCGGTCAAGGTCAAATTCGAGGTCAAAATCAAGGTCAAAGGAAGGGGTACCGCATAACGTCCAGAATTTACCGCACGATTGTCTCTAAATTGGTTCCAGATGATAGCCAGGCCTGATGTCTAGCGTCCATCAAGGTGACCTGACCCATGACCTTTGACCTTGGGAGTCAAATTCAAGGTCAAAAGACGGGGTACCGCATAACATCCCGAATTTACCGCACGATCGTCTCTAAATTGGTTCCAGATGATAGCCAGGCCTGATGTCTAGCGTCCATCAAGGTGACCTGACCCATGACCTTTGACCTTAGGGGTCAAATTCGTTAGCGACTTATTCAGCGACGGATTCAGCGACGGATTCAGATTTCCTTCAAAACCGGTGTATAGGTCAAATATAGCACGCTGAGCACGAATATGACCTTCATTTGGCCGGTCAAGGTCAAATTCGAGGTCAGATTCAAGGTCAAAGAAAGGGGTACCGCATAACGTCCAGAATTTACCGCACGATTGTCTCTAAATTGGTGCCAGATGATAGCCAGGCCTGATGTCTAGCGTCCGTCAAGGTGACCTGACCCATGACCTTTGACCTTGGGAGTCAAATTCAAGGTCAAAAGACGGGGTACCGCATAACGTCCCGAATTTACCGCACGATCGTCTCTAAATTAGTATCAGATGATAGCCAGGCCTGATGTCTAGCGTCCGCCAGGGTGACCTGACCCATGACCTTTGACCTTGGGAGTCAAATTCAAGGTCAAAGGACGGGGTACCGCATAACGTCCCGAATTTACCGCACGATTGTCTCTAAATTGGTGCCAGATGATGCCAGGCCCGATATCTTGCCTCCGTCAAGGTGACCTGACCCATGACCTTTGACATTGGGGTCAAATTCAAGGTCAAAGGACGGGGTACCGCATAACGTCCCGAATTTACCGCACGATCGTCTCTAAATTAGTGTCAGATGATATCCAGGCCTGATGTCTAGCGTCCGTCAAGGTGACCTGACCAATGACCTTTGACCTTGGGGGTCACATTCAGGGTCAAAGTACGGGGTACCGTATAACGTCCCGAATTTACCGCACGATCGTCTCTAAATTGGTGCCAGATGATAGCCAGGCCTGATGTCTAGCGTCCGTCAA
Source organism: Imbricaverruca yamaguchii (assembly GCA_034440575.1). Lineage (NCBI taxonomy): Eukaryota > Metazoa > Arthropoda > Thecostraca > Neoverrucidae > Imbricaverruca > Imbricaverruca yamaguchii. The sequence continues at coordinate 83,803 of JAOTOL010000752.1, read as the reverse complement.
GGTGACCTGACCCATGACCTTTGACCTTGGGAGTCACATTCAAGGTCAAAGGAGACCGCATAACGTCCAGAATTTACCGCACGATTGTCTCTAAATTGGTGCCAGATGATGCCAGGCCTGATGTCTTGCGTCCGTCAAGGTGACCTGACCCATGACATTTGACATTGGGGGTTAAATTCAAGGTCAAAGGACGGGGTACCGCATAACGTCCCGAATTTACCGCACGATTGTCTCTAAATTGGTGCCAGATGATAGCCAGGCCTGATGTCTAGCGTCCGTCAAGGTGACCTGACCCATGACCTTTGACCTTGGGAGTCAAATGCAAGGTCAAAGGACGGGGTACCGCATAACGTCCCGAATTTACCGCACGATTGTCTCTAAATTGGTACCAGATGATGCCAGGCCTGATGTCTTGCGTCCGTCAAGGTGACCTGACCCATGACATTTGACATTGGGGGTTAAATTCAAGGTCAAAGACGGGGTACCGCATAACGTCCCGAATTTACCGCACGATCGTCTCTAAATTAGTGTCAGATGATAGCCAGGCCTGATGTCTAGCGTCCGTCAAGGTGACCTGACCCATGACCTTTGACATTGGGGTCAAATTCAAGGTCAAAGGACGGGGTACCGCATAACGTCCCGAATTTACCGCACGATCGTCTCTAAATTAGTGTCAGATGATAGCCAAGCCTGATGTCTAGCGTCCGTCAAGGTGACCTGACCAATGACCTTTGACCTTGGGGGTCATATTCAGGGTTAAAGTACGGGGCACCGCATAACGTCCCGAATTTACCGCACGATCGTCTCTAAATTGGTGCCAGATGATAGCCAGGCCTGATGTCTAGCGTCCGTCAAGGTGACCTGACCCATGACCTTTGACCTTGGGGGTCAAATTCAGGGTCAACGATCGTGCGGTAAATTCGGGACGTTATGCGGTACCCCGTCCTTTGACCTTGAATTTGACCCACAATGTCAAATGTCATGGGTCAGGTCACCTTGACGGACGCAAGACATCAGGCCTGGCTATCATCTGACACTAATTTAGAGACGATCGTGCGGTAAATTCGGGACGTTATGCGGTACCCCGTCCTTTGACCTTGAATTTGACTCCCAAGGTCAAAGGTCATGGGTCAGGTCACCTTGACGGACGCTAGACATCAGGCCTGGCTATCATCTGACACTAATTTAGAGACGATCGTGCGGTAAATTCTGGACGTTATGCGGTACCCCGTCCTTTGACCTTGAATTTGACTCCCAAGGTCAAAGGTCATGGGTCAGGTCACCTTGACGGACGCTAGACATCAGGCCTGGCTATCATCTGGCACCAATTTAGAGACAATCGTGCGGTAAATTCTGGACGTTATGCGGTAACCCGTCCTTTGACCTTGAATTTGACTCCCAAGGTCAAAGGTCATGGGTCAGGTCACCTTGACGGACGCTAGACATCAGGCCTGGCTATCATCTGGCACAAATTTAGAGACAATCGTTCGGTAAATTCGGGACGTTATGCGGTACCCCTTCCTTTGACCTTGAATTTGACCTCGAATTTGACCTTGACCGGCCAAATGAAGGTCATATTCGTGCTCAGCGTGCTATATTTGACCTATAAACCGGTTTTGAAGGAAATCTGAATCCGTCGCTGAATCCGTCGCTGAATAAGTCGCTAACTTCACGGACGTGGATTTTGTCTGATGTCAGGTCAGCAACCTGAGGTCACTGCAAATGTTGGCACATTCTCATCGATGCCGATTTGTTAGTTAAGACACACCTTCGGCTGGCGCCCAGCTCCGACCTCGGTACACCCTGACCTTCGCGAGTGCACGCTCCTGCAGCTATGCACATTGCACAGTGCACTGCACAGTGCACGATAGTAGTGCCTCAAGCCGGGGCGACGCTATTCCCCTTCGCGATACCCATGCTGTTCGGGAGTTCCCCGTGCAAAGTCGTGCTGACCGAGGACACAGGAAAGCTTTGCCTAGTACTTCAGCCATTCACTGCCCACCGAGCCACCCCTGGGCCCAGTACTTGAGCGACTCACTGCCCACCGAGCCACCCCTGAGCCCAGTACTTGAGCCTCACTGCCCACCGAGCCACCCCTGGGCCCAGTACTTGAGCGACTCACTGCCCACCGAACCACCCCTGAGCCCAGTACTTCAGCCATTCACTGCCCACCGAGCCACCCCTGAGCCCAGTACTTGAGCGACTCACTGCCCACCGGGCCACCCCTGGGCCCAGTACTTGAGCGACTCACCGCCCACCGAGCCACCCCTGGGCCCAGTACTTGAGCGACTCACCGCCCACCGAGCCACCCCTGGGCCCAGTACTTCAGCCATTCACTGCCCACCGAGCCACCCCTGGGCCCAGTACTTGAGCGACTCACCGCCCACCGAGCCACCCCTGGGCCCAGTACTTGAGCGACTCACTGCCCACCGAGCCACCCCTGGGCCCAGTACTTGAGCGACTCACCGCCCACCGAGCCACCCCTGAGCCCAGTACTTGAGCGACTCACCGCCCACCGAGCCACCCCTGGGATCGCGCCGGGTGTGTACGAATTGGCAACCCAGCTAGAATGAGCAATCCCGCTTGAAGAAACACATATTTACATCAATAATTACACATAGTTTTGTAAATGTAAGTGCATGTATATTGTTCATCATCAAATTGCTTTCAGGACGGTATCTTGTGGCGGTTAAGTCTGAACACGTTATGACTTTGTGAGGTACCGTATGTTGTCAACTGTCAGCTATTTTGCACTGAATTGTTGGTCCTCAAAATAATCGCTTAGCGGTGAAAGTTGTGTGTTATTAAAATCATTGGATTTCCTATCCAAAAGTGCTCAACCACGGTGTTTTGCGAAATTCCTTGGTGCGCCCCTGCTGTTGACACTGGCCCACGGGTCCGTATCACAAGTACCCAAAGTCATAAGTACCAAGATTCATAAGTTCCAAAGCTGCCAGATAACTTCTAGAATATCTCCGGGTAGGGCGGATTCACAAGTACCCAAAGTCATAAGTACCCGGTTTCATAAGTTCCAAAAATAGTTCTGAATTATACCGATAGATGGCACTGTAAACCCCACAGCTTACTTGCGTGCCGACAGATGGCAGGTTGCATTGCTCCAAAAAGGCTACCAAATTCGTCAGCCTGTGAATTATCAACAAGTTATAGTGCTTTTGTGTATGGAAAAAATCGGCAAATCCAAGCGTCGTCAACAAAGTAAAGCTGCCAGTTCAGCTCCACAGCGTCGGATGGTGAGCAAATGGGTGGTGCCCAGCATCAAGATTGCCGTACTTGGATTTGGCAGTTACATGCGAAATTGTAACCAGGAAGTGTTCGCCGGCTTCCGTACATTTATCCTTTCGCTACGGATTTTTCCTCTAGGAGTATTGAGGGTGTGCTGGGTGTGATGTTGAACGGTACCTATTGGGAGTTCGTGTCCTATACCCAGCCCCCACAGTTTTGGAAAACTCATAATTTGTTCCTCATTCGTGGTCGGGTGAAGTTTGCATACAACTGGATCTGTTTTAAAAATAGCAACCATCTGTGTAGCTTGATATTCAGTGTACCATCTCAACACTCAGTTGACTCCTGTTGAATCAGCATCACATTTCTTCATGAGAGCTTATGGAGCCTTAATGTCACCCTTTGAACAGTACCTTATGTATAAGTAGCAAGCTCATGGTATTTATGAGGGAAGGTGATTCGAAACCTAAATTATTAGGGTAAATTTGTCCTAAAAGGTGTTTGCAATGTAAAGACATAAAGACATGTCTTTTTTTTAAAGACATGTGCTTAACCATCCATCCATTTGCAACAAATTGTACCATTTATATTGATGTGAAGAACCTCAATATTTACACTTCTGAGGAAAATACTCTGGTTTCAGTCTAGGGTGGGAAACTTACCTTCTGGGTTTTGAGTTGGGGTGCAAACACATTTCTTCCAGAGTACATTTTCATGGACATTTATTTTTGATGCATGGAATCTATTTGCTGGTAACTGATGGAAAACCATATGTACCTAGTCAGTACCTATGTAATATGCATAAGTAATACACATCATTTTTGGTCACATCAAAGCATAGAAACAAAGTGAACAATGGATGGCACCACAAGACAGAGTTGTGATGATTCACTCAGCTTTGTCCCTCATAACTCACAGAAGCAATGTGCTTTCTTTTCACTGTTGGTCTCAGCACAAGGCTAGCCAAATGAAAAACAAACACAAATAATTCACTCTTCACCCTCAGCTCAGAACACACACCTACCTACATACTCAGCCAATTCCCTGTGCACGATACTGACCAGATACCACTACCTCACATTTGACAATCTGAAATGATGGCTGTGCAGCACAAAGCAAAGGATCAGTCAAGATCTTGTGTTTGCAGTATGGCACTGTAAAAGATGTGTTCAAAGTTGCTAATGTTTATGATGTCATTAAAAAAAATACCTTTTATTGATTGGTTGAAAGACAGTTTTCAGAACAGAAAATGCTAATGAAGCAAATTTTGATAGGCAGCCTCCAGACTCTGGAAGTTGTCTCTTAAAACAGTCAGTTTTCCCACTATAGGGTGGCTCGAAAGCAGGTTTCTGGAGATGCATCAGCTGAATTTGTAGCTACCTGAGCCCACTATTCAGTGCACAGGCACAAGGTTTGGCGGGTTGTCTTTTTCTTCTGGTTGTGGTGTGTGTTCAGGTGTTGTATATGTGCTTGATGGTACGAAAAGTAGTTTATTTGGTAATTGTAAGTAGAATAACATGTTTGGTGGATGTTTTATTCAATCTTGTATTAGTTTTTTAGCTGTATTTTTGTTCCTTCTGCATGTTTGTGTCGGAGTATATGGGAGCCCATTCTATCTAGTATAAATCTGGAGTGCAAAAATGTTTCAAGAGATGAAATCTCTTAAGAAGTGCCTTAATTCCCACCCTGTTCCAGCCTCCCTCTCATCCTTAGGCATGCCCCCACTCCTATTAAAATACTTGCACCACACTACCTGTGGTATATATGCATATAAATGTTTGTTACATAAATTGGGCCACTGACGTAGATCTCAGCATGTAGAATCACTCAATAACATCCTCATCTTGTCAGGAGGCTGATTAATTTTGTGTCTGACTTACTTGCAGTTGCATATACCTATACCTCAGCACAAACAAGGATAATGGTGCCATTTTCTATGATTCATTTGCCCCTGATGATCCAACATGATATGACCTAAAACTGTTGTGATTACCAAAAACTGGCAGTATATGAAATGGAAGATATAGTGGGTGGCAGTCTAGCATTGCTGAACTCTACATGTCATGTCACAAATATTTTGCTAATAAGAAACTAGGCATTCTGAGGTGTTCCTTTGAATTATATAAGTAATGCAGGGATAAAAAAACAGTCACCATTGTCTTTAAAATTACAAATGATTAGTCGGGCTTGTAAAATAACATCTGCCATGACATGAAACTTGTTCATTTGTATGGATTATTATACCAGAGTAAAGCCAGCATGGCTTACACCAGACTTGATAAAAGCAATTAAGGCTAAGAAAGCTGCATTTAGTGCTTAAAGAAACTTCAAATATTGTAAATCTGAAGGCATATCAGAAAGCTAGAGACACTGAAGCAAAACACTAGAGCAGCAAAGTGAGCAAAAGAACTGGATTTAGCTAGGAACTGTAATGGGGACAGTAAGAAGTTCATTGGTTTCTACAAGCTGAGCAAAGTTTCTAGCACAATTGGTCCACTGGAAGTAAATGGGACTACATTGGGTGAGGATAGTGAGATGGTTGAGGAGCTGAGCAGGCAGTTTAAATCAGTGTTTACATTGGAAGATATGACCAATCTGCCGACCCTACACCATAGTTCAATGACATGTGATCTGATAAATGATGTTGATTTCATTGATAGTAATGTTGTTTTCAATCATGTCAGGAAAATAATGCCAAACAAGGCAGCAGGACCTGATGCAATTCATGCTAGGGTATTGCAGAAAGCTGAAAAGGAACTGGCATTTCCACTTAGTATAATATTTTATAGATCAGTTTCACAAAACAAAATTCCAACACATTGGAAAAAGGCAAATGTAGTTCCTATTTCAAGAAAGGAGAAAGAGGGAAAGTTGAAAACTATAGGCCAGTAAGTCTCACATCCCGCAGAGCCGCCAGGTCTCAAGGTGGAAGGAGGTCGCCGCTGGAGCTCCAGGTTTCCAGATAAGTCGTTGCAGAACTGGGCAGTACTTTAGTCTAAGCTGTGTATAGGTGTTTAGCAATTACTTCTGTGATTATATTTCATTAGTTTTTATCTTATAAGCATTTTCGTAGCACGCAAACCATACTATATTAACCTAGCGACGCCGCCGTGTGCGCCATCTTTGCTTTCGGCGTGTTCTCGAGGCTTCGATTTCTGTACATTAGACAACATTCATACTATCCTAACATACTTTATTTATTTTTTGGTGTGCATAGGGTGTTTGGTGTTGAAGTTTAAGATAGTTTAATTAGTAGTAAGTTGGGGGTATTCATAAGATATATTTTAGGACTAACTAAGTGTTGCGGAAAGGGACGGTGTACTGGGATAAATTGTGTATAGATATTTAGCGGTTGCTTCTGAGCGTATATTTCAACAGTTTTTATCAAATAAGTATTTTTGACAAGCAAATTAGGCTATATTAACCCAGGGAGGCTGCCCAGCGCCATTTTGTTAAGTTCTAAGGGTGTTGGCTGTGTCAATTTGGTGTTTAAGTTTAAGATAGATTTTAAGACTAAGATAGTAGGCATAGCATTACACTAGGTATATCTTCATATCCTAGTGTAACTGCAGGATTGTTGGGTGTTGTGGACGGGTACTACAGTGTTTGATTCAGTGGTGTATATTTGTGTGGTGTGAGCTCTGTAGTGTGTAATTCTAGAGTGTATAATTCTATAGTGTAGGCTTCTGTAGTGAATAAGTTTGTGTCAAATTGGTGTGTAAGTTTAAGATAGATTTTAGGACTAAAATAGTGGGCATAAATTAGAGTAGGTATCTTCATATCTAGTGTAATTATACGGGATTATAGTGTATTGTAGATACTTATAGGCTATATTACTGTATTACTGTAGATATATTACAGTAGATACTTGTAGGCTTACAAGCTTACAGTAACTAGACTTAGTACTAAGAGTAGAAAAAAAAAAAAAGAAAGGAGACTGTGGGAATTGTAAGTGTGTGGGAATCATTGGGGACTTGAGTAAGAGGTTAGATATGTTAACGGGGAGGTGGAGCGCTTGAAGTGTTTGGTGGCGGGACCCATCATGGGAGGTGCCAGCCAGGCAACTCGGGTGCCCGAGCGGAGGACTGATGGGAGTTCGGATGGCTTGGTCCGGATGGTGGCAGTTGGAAGGTGGCAAGGCGCCATAGCACCCGACTGGCGCTAAGGAAGGTGGACATGGGCGTCCCAATTAAAAATAGGTTTGAGGCACTGGAGGAGAGGGAAGGTAATGATGAGAGGGACGGAGGTGGGGATGACCAGATGGCTGAAGATAGAGATGGAGAGAGAGAGTTTTAGTCGTAGGGGATTCCAGGGTTCGGTACATGGATCGAACATTTTGTAGTAAGAACCCCAGCAGACGGATGCGTGTTTGCTACCCGGGAGCGCAGGTGAAAGATGTTAGGGATAGGCTGGAGGGAGTAATGAGGGGAAGTGGAGAGGGTGCAACGGTAATTGTGCAGGTTGGAGTGAACGATGTAGGAAAAAATAATACAGAGGAAACAATGAAAGCCTATAGGGCTTTGATAGGTAGTTTAGCAGGAAGTAGGAAAAGAGGAGTGGTGACATCCATCCTCCCTATGGTCCATGCAAGCATGGAGTGGTATTCGAGGGCCATTGGGCTCAATACCAGGGTGGCCAAGATTTGTAAGGAGCTTGGGGTGCAGTTCTTGGATTTGTGGGGGAGTTTTGGGGGAGGACGGAGATGTTTGCTTTAGATGGATTACATCTGAGCAAGAGAGGAGTGGAATTGCTCAGCAATAGGTATGAGGAGGCTCTCAACAGGAAACAGGGAAACTAGGCAGGACATGGGGGATGTAGCTGATAAAGAGAGAAGCATAGCAAGCAATGGAAGGAATAATTTATCATGTTTTTATGTCAATGCCAGAAGTGTTAGGAACAAAATTGGGGAACTGCATGCATATATGTTGTCTGAACAGCTAGATTTGGTGTGCATAACAGAAGCATGGGTTAACGAAAGCATGTTTGGAGACAACTTGCAAGAATTTGAATTGACAGGCTACAACATGCATGCCTATCAAAGAGAGGCAAGGATAGGAGGTGGCATTCTATTGTATGTTAGGCAAGTAATGAAATGTCATTCCATAGAGGATGGTGTACATAGTGCAGGAGTAGAATCTTTGTGGTTAGATATAATTCTGAAGAATGGAACAAAATTTAGGATTGGGGCATTCTATAGACCTCCAGACCAGAATGAAAACACTGACAGGCTGATGCAGGAAGAGATAAGTAGGAGAGTACAGGAGAGAACTATTTTGTTGGGGGATTTCAACATAGCAGGATTGGGAAACAAAACAATAGGTGTAAGCAAATCAGAAAGATGTTTCATGGCTTGTTTTGAAGACAATTTCTTCTTTCAAATGATACACGAGCCTACAAGGGAAAATAAAATATTAGATCTAGTGCTTACTAATGAGGAAAATTTTGTGCAAAATGTTAACGTAGGAGAGACCTTTGGTAATAGTGATCACAACATTATACGCTTCTCATTATATGTTGGAAGGGTAGCAACCAACAGAACATTGATTCCAAATTTTGCAAAAGGGAATTACAGTGAGTTCAGGAGCTTCCTCAGTGAAATTAATTGGGAAGTCATATTGAATGGCTTAGATGCTTATGAAATGTGGACAATGATAAAAGATAAGCTATTTCAGGGTCAGGATAGGTTCATTCCCAGTAGGCAAATTAGATCAAACAGGGTTAAGCACCCTTCGTGGCTGACTAGGGAAGTTAAGCAATTACTGGACTCAAAGAAACAAGCATTCAAGAAACTAAAAGATACTAACTCGGGGTTAAACCTAGAATCATATAGAATAGCTAGAAATAAAGTTAGGAGGTGTGTTAGAGCATCTAAAAGACTTGCTGAAATCAACTTTGCTCGAGAATGTTCAGCAGGTAATGCTAAGAGATTCTTTAGCTTCTATAAATTTAAGGCTAAAAAGTGTAGTGTAGGACCACTGGAGGTAGATGGGGAAATAGTGGTTGATGATTGCGACATTGTGGAATCCCTAAGCAAGCAATTCTCATCCGTCTTCACTAAAGATAATTCTGGTACAATAGGAACATCTGTAGGCCATGCCATGGCAGGTGATATGCTGGAGGATCTTACAATAACTACAGAAGCCGTAGAGAAGCAGTTGCAGAATATAAAACCTAATAAAGCTTCCGGACCAGATGAAATATATGCTAGGATCTTAGTAGAGTGTGCTAAAGCTTTAGCAACTCCCCTAGGTATCATTTTCAGGCGATCTATGGAGTATTCAGAAGTACCTGAAGATTGGAGAAATGCAAGTGTAGTACCAATTTTCAAAAAGGGAAATAGGAAGAGTGTAAGAAACTACAGGCCAGTCAGTTTGACCTCATTAGTTTGCAAAGTACTAGAAAAGCTGGTTAAACAGAATGTTCAGATTCATCTTGATAGGCACAACCTTTTAAGGGATACTCAACATGGATTTCGATCTCAAAGGTCTTGTTTAACTAACCTATTGGAGTTCATTGAGTATGTTACCAAAGAAGTAGACAATGAAAGCAGGATGGATGTTGTGTACTTGGACTTTAGCAAAGCTTTTGATAAAGTTCCACATGGAAGGTTAATTCATCAATTACAACAACATGGGATTGTAGGAAAAGTTCTACATTGGATTGAAGCATGGTTGCAGGGAAGGAAACAAAGGGTAGTATTGAATGGATGTAAATCTGGTTGGAAAGATGTTCTGAGTGGAGTGCCACAGGGCTCTGTTCTAGGGCCCCTCCTCTTTATCATCTTTGTGAACAACATTGAAGTAGGGCTGAGGAATAGAGTGTTCAAATTTGCTGATGACATCAAGCTGGTAGGAGTGGCTAACAGCAGAGATCAATCTAGTAATATTCAACTAGATTTGGACGACCTAAAAGAGTGGGCTGATCAATGGCAGATGACTTTCAACTATGATAAGTGTAAGGTTATGCATATAGGGTCTGCAGGCGAGACATTCAGTTATAAAATGGGAGGGAGGGAACTGGATGTTATTGAAGAGGAAAGGGACTTAGGTGTGTTGGTCTCAAAAGACCTTAAAGCAGAAAAACAATGTATCTCAGCTAGAAATAGGGCACTCAGAATGCTGGGACTCATTAATAGAAGTGTGAAATATAAGAGCAGGGAAGTCATGAAAAAGCTGTACTCAGCATATGTGCGGCCCCACTTGGAGTACTCTGTACAAGCATGGAGCCCCTACCTAGAAAAGGATATAGATATGTTAGAAAGAGTCCAGCGCAAAGCCACTAGACTCGTCAGTGGATTAAGTAACTTAGAATATGGAGAAAGGCTTAATGCATTAGATATGTACTCACTCAAGTATAGGAGATTAAGGGGAGACATGATTGAAATGTACAAAATTGTTAGAGGGCTAGATCAGGTCAATTTGAATGATGCTCTGCAGTTTAGAGTATCCCATAGGGGTCATCAATTCAGGTTAGACAAAATGAGGTGCAGGACAGTTAAACGACAACAGGTCTTCAGTCAAAGGGTTGTTGACCAATGGAATAGGCTGCCTGCTGATGCAGTGGGGAGTCCCTCATTGAATGTCTTTAAAAGTAGGGTGGATAATTTTTTTAGACAGGAAAATGTTGTTTTTGAATTCTAACTTGTGATGCATGGGATATTGAGTATTTTCACTAGCTATATAGGGTATAACATTATGCTAGTATTATGTTGTACTATATGGGGTGTACCTAGCAGTGGATTTGGCAACTTCCTTTGCGATGTCATGCTGATGAGATTGGCTGTGGTGGCACAGGTGGAGGGATTGCATGGGTTTGGAATTGATAGGTGTGAACATGTACTTTCTAATATCTTCTAGACAGGCTTGACCCAGATGGGCCCTTGTGGCCCTTATTAAGCCTTAACACTTTATGACTTTATGACTTTATCCCTAGTCTGCAAGGTAGTCCAATAAATTATCAATGATAGAATAGTTAGTTATCTGGAAGGAAACAGATTGGTTCAAGATATTCAACATGGGTTTATAAGAAGGACAGTCATGTCTCACAAATCTCTTGGACTTTTTTAACTTTGCCACAAAACAATTTGATCAGGGACATCAGGTTGATGTAGCATATCTTGACTAGTAAGGCCTTTGACAAGGTATCCCATAAGCAGGTTAATGGTACAGCTTCAGGTCCATGGTATTGCAGGTAGCATCTTAAAATGGATAGAGTTGTGGCTTTCAGATAGACAGCAAAGAGTGATGCTAAATGGTACAAAGTCATCATGGCAAAATGTCCTTAGTGGAGTCCCTCAGGGGTCAGTACTGGGGCCATTACTGTTCATTATATTTATAAATAACATCGAAAGTGGCCTAAGCAGTAACATTTTGAAATTTGTGGATGATTTGAAGGCCTTTAGGGCAATAATAGGTCAAAACGAGCATATCTTGCTGCAAAAAGACTGATGAACTTGTGAAGTGGTCTGAAGAATGGCAAAGGAAATTGAATTTTGATTGAAGTGCAAAATCATGTATGTAGATAAGCAGCATATGAAGGCTCCATACTTGATGGGTGCCCAAGTGCTATCAGTGACTCAACAGGAGAAGGATTTAGGTGTTATTCTAAACACGGATTGGACAAGGATGATTCTAAAAATCAGAACAGACCAAGGAAGCTGGGAAGAAGGCACTGAGAATGCTTGGGGCAATAAATAGGAATGTATCATACAGAAGTGAGGAAGTCATCAGGAGACTTTACTTTGCACATGTCTGGCCACATTTGGAATACTGGATCCAAGCTTGGTCTCATATCTATGAAAAAGTTTGTTTGCTTTTAGAGAGAATACAAAAGAGGGCTACAAAAATGGTTAATGGTATAAGCAACCTGGCATATGAGGAAAGATCAAAGAAATTGAATATGTTTTCACTTAGATATAAAAGGCTGAGAGGAGATCTCATTGAAGTCTTTAAATTTGTCCATGGTCTGGAGAGGGCATATCTTGTGGAAATGTTTGAATTTAACAGAAATGATGCAATTAGAGGTCATAAATTCAAAATTAAAGTTAACCATAGCAGAACAAGGTTAAGACAGACCACAAAAGCAATGTTCTTATCAGAATCCTTAGCAGAAAAGCAATGTTCCAATGATGTCATTCTTTAGTCCTTTACTAATCAGTGACATTTTTGTTCATCCTGTGATGATACTTAGTTTGCTGTGCTCTGAGTGCATTTGGATTGAAGCCAGACATTTTCAACTTGAAGTGCTGAATTGACCATTAAATATTGAAGGTCTCTGTAATCAAATCTGAGAAATGTAATGCTAAGGATGAATAAAATATGGCACTGAGACCAGGATTGACATGGAAGGCAAGGTATTGGAATATTCACCTTCCCCAACAAAAGTAAGGGTCAGCACTAGAAACATGTGGTCTCATCTTCTTAATTACATCCATAAGCATGGTGAAAATGATTGGAAAAAATACATTGTAAAGCTCAACAATACCAGACATTGTGTAGTGCACCAACACCTATCCCCTATTGAGCACATTTTTATGTCCCTCCTACTACCTTTCAATGCCTATACCATGCCAACTGATATTTTTTGTGGAAATTATTCCCTGTGTTGCATTGCCTGCATGCAGTAGCTACCCTTGTTCTCTTGTTTTGTGTTTGGCCTCAGGTCATTCTGAGCACTCCTTGTCTGAATATTTTTCTGAAATGGAAAATGTACTAATGAAGGCATGGCTGTTTCTTCATTCACCTATACCAGACAATTTTCTGGTGCATATTCATAATGCAATAGAAATACAAATGCAATGGGCAAACTTGACCCTCTGACTGTGGTTTGTACAGCTCTCACCTGGTTCTCTCACCTTCTCTTCTCAGCTCCATATCTTTGAGCATAAATTTATGATGTCACTGGCCATGAATATATAATGCAGCAAAAATAATAAAACTGGAAACATGACATAACCTGTGTCGACTTACAAATCTCACAACTAATTAGCTGAAGCTGTCTTGTTTTGGGGGATCTTTTTATACACCCTCCCACCCTGAGGTTCTCTGCAGATAGTGAAAAACAGTTCATGGCCACACACCGAAATTTTGTTTACCTTTCCCGACATCAATTTGGCATGTTGTGTGCATGCCAAATGTTTTGTTTTTTTTTTTTTTTTTTGCTAGGCCATCTACAGTTAATGAGTTATTCAAGGTCAAAGTGAGGTCACCCTAAAATAGTTCAACCATCCATCACACTTTAATGGATAAAGATATTGCAATGTAACTTTAAGTGTTTGCTTATCATTAGGGATACAAGAATTTGCACCAGGTGAAATTTTTTACTTTCAGTTTTTGATGACATTAGTTTTGGGTACCGTATGACCAGCACATTTGATGTGCCCCTAAGCCTAAATAGCCAACCAACTGACAATATTAGTCTTGTATATTTGTACGTTATGGCTAAAGTTTAAGATGCTGGCTAACAGTGTAAAATTATTCACCATGTGGCCTGGAAATTCACAGTTAATGGAGTTGTGCTATTTCATCCTCATCCTAGGTTTTTACCATTTTGCCACCTGATGTATGGACAGTCATCATGCATATGACTGCTAAACAATGTAAAGTGCATGTGACTGAAGTGAAAGGCATTCCGCTTTTTAATCCTTAAGTGGCAATCCTTTATTTTCTTCCAATCTTTCACTATTCCCAGCAACTTCTTACTTCATCCACACAGTTAATGGTGAGGCAATTTTAGGACACTGCTGGCTAAAGTAACTATTTTTATGAGGACAAGTTGACTGAAAATAACATTCTGTGGACCCATAAGGTTAAAAATTCATGCGAATTAAAAACTCAATTTTTAAACTTTCAAGAAATTAAAATGTTGATTTTTGTTTGGGCAAAAACGTCAGGTTCATGGTCGATTTCGTCTCCCTTTTCTGATTCCAAATAATTTTGTTTTTTAATTTCCCCAAGATGAACTCCCCAGTCAAAAACATGCTGGTCATGATCATATAGACTTAGTGACGTCATTTCTGTGCGATACAATTTTTGGGTTGGTTTCAAACTCTACTCATTGATCACCTTCCAATGACACCACTTTCGTTTTCATGCAGTGCTTGTATGTGATTAGAGTGAGGGTATAAAAGGCCCCCTCACAAAGATGGGGTGTGTGGATCTGACCAGAAAGATGAGAAGAGGAGAAATAAAGAGCAGGTTAATAGCATAGCTAATCCATCGCAACCCATATAATACACTGTAATAATCACATTATTCCTATTCCTATTCCTGGTCTCCTCCCAGTATTCATACAGACCATGTCATTCAACAGAGGATGCCATGGTCGACGCTGTCGAGTAGATCACACGTGGTGTCTACACTGGTCGCATGTTCGGTCGTCTCCATGAACCTGAGCAAAATATTTATCATTGTCGACCGTGGTGACGTGTAAGAGCTGCAATAATGTGGCATCAACACAAGGTGGCATCAACACATCAACCCATGGCTATCTCACTGATCGGCAGCAGGTGGTAAGAGGAGGCTCTTTATCCCTTCCTGCTATCCCATGGTGTCCCTCAGGGGTCCCTGACAGATCCTTTGCACTTTAGCATTTTCACAAATGATTCGCCAGAATACCTTCCATATGGATGTCTAGCATCATATTCTGATGACACCCAGCTGCAAGAGTGCACATCCTGATGACCTAGCCATTCTTTAATCCCAGCAAGAGAACATTCTTGTTATTCAGTCTTACCTCACATCCAGCTCCCTGAAGATGAAGCCCACTCAGGCTACCCTACTCCATGTCACCATGGTTCAATCCCTCAAGAAAGTCATATTCTATCAACTCAACATCCTAACACCCTCGCCATTTGTGACGGTGCTGGGGTTACCATCGGCCACAGCCAATCCTGGGAGGAGCACATATCCCACATTGTGAAGTGAAATTTCGTCTTGTTCTGTCTTCACAAAATATGTCACCATTTCACTTGAAGCATGCAAATTCCTGATTCAGTCTAACGTCTTCCCACACATCCTGTACTACCTGACCATCTGGGGCGATGCCGCCCAACGTCACCTCGAGTGAGTACAGAAGCGATTAATTTTGGGGCTAGGATCGTCTCTGGGGCTCGTCGTCAGAATGACATACGGACAACGCTGGGCTGGCGTAGTGTTCGTGACCTCGTCACCCACCGCGACAACGTCACCGTGTTTAGAGCTCTGAATAACCCTCGGGCTCCTGGGGCTCCGTATATCGGTGGCTGGGGCGCTGGAGCCACCGCTTTTCCGCCTCAGCATGTCTTCCAGGTTCTTTACATGCATTGGCTTTTTCTTGCCATTGGCCAATTTTGACTGCATCCAAACCAAAGTGACATACGCAGGCAGTGTATGTCTCCCGTGAACACAGGCAGTCATTTGCACTGCTCCAAACTTTGTATAGCGCTGGTGAATTTTAACTGAATGTGAAACAGTGTTGTGCATATTAAAATTTAGTTCATACAAAAAAAAAATATTGCAGTAGGTGAATCATTTCTTTTCGCTGTAGTGCCTAGCTCCTTTGTAGCCATATCAGCATATGAATGCGTTGGAACTGACACAGCAAGTTTATACCCGTTACAATCAATCTGGATTCAAGTAGAGGAGGGATAGGTAGACGACCGAAGGACATCGGTTGACACTCAGGTCGGCCCAAGCTCCAAGGCCCGTTGAGGCGGTACGTTTAACATGCACCGAGGTTCACACCGGCGTGCGGTATGCTTCATGGTCCAGTCCGTATGACTGGACCCTGGAGCACACTCAATGTATTGAGTGTGCATAATATACGCAGTGAGGACCGATGGACTGTCGTATTCGGTCACGTACAGCAGGAGCAGCAGCAGGCCCTCTGCATCAGTGCATGGTCGTAAGGTACAAGTCCAGCCGTCAAACTGCGTAGGCGTAGACCAACCACCCAGCACCCTGGTGACCATCACCAGACACTATCCATGTGCACCAGCACCAGAAACCCCGCCTATTCCAGGAACATTGCAACGGTCTGGCAGCAGCGCAATGTTCAACGTTGTCCGGGTGGTTAGCGTGGACAGCATAGTACATGGCCCTTTTAACATGCTCGCCTCAGTTCCCATGACAAGACATGTCATCACAGCCAGTTTGATTGATGTCAAAAAGAAGTTGTACAACAAGCAGCAATGGGTTTGCATCCAACAGTACACTGGAGGGTCAAATTTTATATTTCCTTATCTGCTGGACTGCTTGTTTATGTACCTTGTACTGCCTTTTTCAATTAGCATGTTTATGTATCTCTTTCTCAGTCATCTTTTTTTTCTCGTCCATGAAGAAATAGGATGGGCATACAGACTAGTGTCTTAAATGTTCAGATGTTTGGTGTCTAGTGATGCTCACACAAACACAGGCATTTTTTAAAACTCTCAACGTCCTGTCCAGGGGACGAGTAGTCTAGGGTAAGTTACCCATCTCACAATCGAAAGGTTGTGGGTTTGAGTCCCACCTGTCGTTATTGTTCGCCCGCGGCCAATCGGTTGAGAGATTGGCGTGCTACATGACATAACGGTTAATGTGTTGTAAAACCAATAAACAACCAACCTCCTGTCCAATCAATACTTTTCTGTTCCCCATTTTCTAATGCACTTAAATAATTATAGCAACCCTATAATTTGTGCCCAATTTTTAACAGTACAGTTTCGCTCATTTCCTATTTCAGGTCCTCATAACACAGGAATGGGGTTTTCTCAGATGTCTTGGTGTATCAGTTATAAAGGTCAAGTTCATAAAGTGAAGCATATTTATGTTCTCATTTCTCTCTCATGCACTACAATTTTATAAATGATTTGTTGATGATTGGGATCACCAAACAATCATCTGCAATCATCAAATGATCACATCAGTATATATAATCAGCCTAAATATTCATGATGAATGATGGAATCACAACAGCCAGAACAAATAAGAGAAACTGTAGAGATTTGGTCCAAAGAGCATGACCCTAAGAAATATACATCAAATGAAGCCTTAGAAGTTAGATATCACACACACCCACTGGTTGTACTATTTCTCAAGTTCTGAATGTGGCCAAATACATGTAATATACATTGCTCAATACAGCAGCTCATGATGGCAGAGGGCACACCATAAGTTTGACATGTGCTTCCAAATTTGAACACGTCAATGAATAATTTTAGGATATTGTGATAGATGGACCACAACACATTCTCATCAAGGACTTTTGATAGTTGTGCCACAAACAATGGCAGTGCAGGTTTAAACATGATATCAAAAAGTTTGAAACACTTGAAAAGCACACACAAAGTTTGTCATCAATAAAATTGTAAATAATCATGTGTACCAGATAGTATATTTTACCTTTTGGGCCATGGTCTGATATGGCTTCAGGGTGGAAAGGGACATTTTCCATACAGCTTCACATAAATATAATTATGCCACTCATAATTGTCGATGAGATTAAATCCCATGACAATATATGCCTATGGCTTGATGAGAAAGCTTAGGGCAATAGATAGGAATGTATCATACAAAAGTGATGAAGGAATCAGGTAGCTTTGCTGTGCATATTCTGGGCCACATTTGGAATATTGTGTCCAAGCCAAGATTAGTTGGTTATTGGTTTTATGACACATCGATCATTGGGTCATATAGCGTCGCCAATCTCTCAGGCCGATTGGTCGAGGGCAAAGAGTAGCGACAGGTGAGACTTGAACCCACAACCTTTTTATTGTGAGATGGGCAACTTACACCTAGGCTACTCATCCCCTGAAAGATTTGAAAAAAACTTCTTCTTTTTTCATTTAGATATAGAATGCTGAGATGAGATGTTATCTAGGTCTTTAAATTTGTTCGTGGTCAGAAGCGATATTTCAGGGAAATATATGAATTTAATAGAAATTATGCAATTAGAGATCATCGATTCAAAATTAAAGTTAATCACCACAGGATAAGGTTAAGGCAGTCTTCACCAACAGGGTAGTAGAACACTGGAGCCAGCTGCCAGAAACTATTGTCGGTAGCAGCACGCTGCACATCTTTAAAAACAGCCTAAACAATCATAAGAATAGAGGGTTTGCTTTTCAGTATTCCAGGGAGGGCGGATTGGCGGATTTTGCAACTGGTTCAGTGTCCAAAGTGCAACCAAGAAGGGCCATTGTGGCTCATAATTGCACTGATCTTTTTATGTCTTTTATGCCTTTATGCATAGAAGACTGCACATGAATGATGATTGGCGGGCAAGACCCAGTCATTGTGTTGCAAGTCCATAGTTTGTTTATTGTTTATTGGGTGGTTCACGACACACTGTATGCACATTCACGGCTAATGGCGCCGCCCACACTGTTTCGCCGGTGGGCCACGGGATTGAGAAATGTCTTGAGTGGCGCTAGAGTCCAACCCGGGACCTTCGGTACCCATAGCCATAGGTACCCGACACCTTAACCACTCGGCCATCCCCGCCCTGGCAAGTCAATAGTAACACCCATGGTAATACCTTCTGTTTGATGACTTCACTATGCTGGATGACCATGTTCAAAAGGAGAAACAAAAATTGTCCCCTCCAAATAGTTAAATTTGTACTTTACTGTTAGCCTCCTGCATACCCAATTGGCAATAGGAACTTTAATCAGCAGATATGTGCCAGTTGTTTGTACCTGGAGGTCAACCCTAGCCATGAGAAAATGTACTTCGTAACTATAGGCCCATCCATGTAGGGCGCAAAATGACCCTGGCACTCGACGCGCCCCTAAACTCCAATTCATCATCATCATCATCCATCCATGAATTGCCAGCATTGCAACACTTTCCTAAAAGGTTGAAGATTTGTACTTCAATTTTCCTTTTCTATTTTCTGGGCAGAACCTGCCTCAAGAGATGGCACATTTCCACACAGGACAACATGGGATCCTACTACATGATTTACTAGCCTGTGCTAACCCAGGCTGCAAAACAAAGGAAAACAACACCTCTGTTTACCTGCTTCTTGTATATTGGTTAGTTCTCAATGATCTTTATGCACAATCATGGTTAATGGCACCTCCCACACTGTTTTGTCAGTGTGCTGTGGGTTTGGGAAACTTCCTGAGTGGTGTGAGTGTTGAACCTGGGACCTTTGGTACCCAGAGCTTAACACCTTAATCACCTGGCCATTCCCACCCCACCTACCTGCTTTGAATGCTAAATCTGTGGTTTAAGGTGTTTTATGAATTCTCATCATTTAGAATTCCAATGCAATGTTTCTAAAGGTGAATAAGATGGTGGACCACTCATTTTCTATGCAAATGCTTACTTTTCAGGCTTTGAGCAAAATAACATAAAAATTGTGCTTTGAGCTTGGTAGGTAACATAGCATAAATGCAAGGTTTAAAAATAAAATAAATCACAACAGCACATAACATGACATAACATAACCTAGTCTCCCTTTGGAGAACAAAAAGGAAAAAATAATCAGAAAGCAATTACCACAAGATAATTGTAAAGAAATTATCGTCAGGAAGTGTTCAAAATGAAAGAAAAAACCCAACCGAACCTAACATAACCTGCCTTTGAAGTTTTTCACATTTTTTTATTTCCCAATTTAAAAAATCCAAACTAACCTCAGCTATCCAAGACTAACCCATTTGTTTGCCTTATGGAGGCAAATGAGTGTAAAAACTTGTCTTTTTGCCACCTTCAAGCACATTAATATACTTCTGACAAATATAATGATTTGCCATGCACAGTAATCTGCAAGTTCTACCCAACAGCCAGTGCCCACCACACCACCATTCAGTACCATAAATGGTATTTCAGATCCATGATTTAGTAGGGACGTGCCTTTTTCAAATTATTGGGGGGCATAATGCAGCATACTCCATAGCATGTCTCCACATGTGAAAAGTCCAAATTATTTGGGAGGAAAGCCAACATTTAGAGGCAATCGCCCCCTCAACTGTACATAAACCGTATATAAACTAACTGTACAGCAATTATGTAGGAAGGACTGGAAGACAGCTACCACAAGCTTCGCTTCCTTCGCATTGCTGTACTACATTACTCTGATACTGCATAAACAAGCCGGGACGAGGCCGACACCGCCTAGTCACAGCTGCTTAATGCAATGTACTGTGATTTCCGACGAAAACTATCGACCTCCCTCAAGTGTGATGAAGTACATGCTACACTCAAACAATAATATCATTTTTCATTTTCAACGGCAAGCTGTACAACATGTACTGCTGGGTAGAGAACACATAAGTGGACCTGTAGTTGTATTTTTGTATTCAAAATGCTGGGAAATAAGAAGAAATGCCAGGGTGGACGTAGGGTGACATTTGGGTGCCACAAACTTTGAAAATTTGGGAGTTCTCAGATCAGCTATGGTCATTATTAACAGTAATATCGTGAGGGAACATTAATTATTCACTTAACATTTGCCTTCAAGCTGATCCGTCTCATTTTTGCCAGAAATAGCATGAAAACTTGGAAAATCACCATTGGGAAAATTGAAGTGGAAAAATATATGCAACCTTTAATTAAACTCAAAAGAGAAATATAGCATCAGAAAAACGTGAATTAACATAATATGTGCGATATGCTTGAATTTCTTGCATATTTGTATGCAAAAAGGTTGAGCAGTTAGGTGGCATTTGATATCCCTAGGGTGGCATTCAGCATCCTCATGGGAGGTCCTTCGAGGGAGGTCGATAGAAGAGATAAATGTTGCGCGCTTGTTCCATATGTCACGGTTTCATCCTTTTGCTTCGTGGTTGGTGGCGTGTATGTGATAACCTGGTCCCATAGAAGAGAAGTGATCACAGTGGGGTTGATGATTTTAGTATTGATGTTTGGTGTAAAAGAATTGTGTATTGTGAGTTTCTAGTTGGCATTGATAGGTATTTCAATTCTGGTATGTATATGGCAAAATTACTGCATGTCCACGTGAAGTACTACAGGCTGTAGGCAAATAATGCCTGTAGTGTATGCATGAGCCGTTTCTAAGTATATATGTATCTGCTTGCTACTTACTTTTGATATTTTTTCCAGGTCAGATGTAATACAGGGCCAAAGGGGCCATTTTCTTTGAGATGTCCGTCTTTCAGGGCCTGTCTAATATATATTTGCTTTTTGAGGCTTATGCCTAAGTGTCTGCATATTTTTTATCTGGTGGTTGCAACCTGCCCAAAATGTATGTCTATCCTTCATTTCACGTAATGTAATCCGAATATCACCCACGTATTAATTTTGTTGCAATGAGAAGGTGCTGCAGTGATTTGCTGAAGCCTATGTTTTATGAGTTTGAACAGATCTAGTAATTAGGTTCCTACCAGACATCACCATGGCACTATCCTGGATGTTATATGGAGTATTAGCACATCATTACACACTCTGTGGTTGATGTGAAATGGATACATATCTTGCATGCTAAACTTTAATGGAAGCTATGTTGCAACCCACTTCATCATCTGCTTTTTGCAAGATGCAGGATCTCATTCGCTCATGTCATGTATACAATTAAAAGATGTCATGTATATTTTGCAATGGTATTTTTTTATTGCATGTGTACCAGAAAAGAAACAGGCACCATAACACCGTACACCATAACATCTTGTTTTCACGTCCAGCAACTTTCATAAGCCTACATACTGTCTTCAATGCAGGGCTTCATTTCTTGCTGAGTAAGGACTTCTGTATGATTCTGGGCTTCAGGATAGATAGACTCTGGGCTTCTGTATGATTCTGGGTAGACTATCTGAAACAGAAGAGGCTCTGTGATAGGGTTTCATAAAATTTCCTGGTCATAGTTTGGGGGTTTAGGAACACATTGACTGCAGTGGTCGTGTGGTGTGGTGGTCATGCTGCTCAGAGGTCATTGGTCCTCCCCAACTGTGGCATATTGGAATTGTTGAAGGCCTCAAGATGTCTTCAGTTGCTTTCAAGTTGGTTTTGGAATATAATCCAAAACCAATAATTGATAATTATCCATTGTAGTAGCCTACCTTCTTCTGTAATATCTGGATATAAGAGATGGCTGGCTTCAAAAGGAACACCACCATGTACCCTATCTTAGCATATGCAAAAGTAGTTTTTTTTTATACAAGCTTGCATGATCAGCAAGGAGTAAGCAAGGATGTCACATAATCCATAGAGAGGGAGGTCGATTGAATTTCCATAAGGTGGTATTTTCCACCCATTTTTTTTTTAATAACACTGCCCTGTAGTGTCTGGGACCCCATCCTGAGACTCATTTGTTTGAGTACGAAATATTGTCCGAACTTCGTGCACTCTTGGTACAAGAATGTTTTTAGGTAACCGAATGTTGATGCACAACGTAGCGTCGCTCCTTTCCTACTTACCTAAAAGAAAACCGCACGCCATCCGGCGTATCGGTGCTGGTCGTCGGTGCCTTGGAACCACGCCCGGCAAACAGGGCACCGGGCGCCCATCAGCCACAACTGGTTCCTGCAGTCGGCGCAGACCAGATGGCCGCACCGAAGTGCCCCCAGCTGGGGGGTTTCCAAGCACACGGAGCACCTCGGTCCGGCCGCCTGCGGCGACAGAAGAGTATCAGAAATGTATGTCACCGGTGCGACTGTGGTTCACGATCAAGGTTGGAAAAACAGTCTCATTCTGGATGTTTGCCACATCTCCAGAAAAGTTATCATTTTCAAAGACTATTATAGATCCCCACGACTTGCTAAGATCTCAAGCCTTGTGTAGTACAACTCGAATTCTCCATCCTACACTGAACACATATACAAATTGAACACATTCAAATTCATCTTCATCAATTATACTAAGCATTTGAGAAGGATTATATACATACCACCATCATTGAAACATATGACAATCCATTGTCAAAGCTCAACTTACACAACTATCACCCTCGTCTCGAGCAACAAAGCAGGTCGCAGAGCACCAGGGTTAAAATAATGATTTTTCGTGAGGTGTGAGATGCTGAAACGAGCAGGAAACGAGCCGAACGAGAAAAAACGAGGATGTAGAAAGTTGCCATGGAATAAGTGACATGTAAAATGTCTGTAAAGTCTGTCAGACTCATTTTTCAGACCCCATGGTGTGAGTACTTATGACTGCACCTTTATTATTTGTTTTTGAGAACCATAATTTATGAAGAGCTACATTCGGGACAGGGAGAATATTCATATGCTATAAACTGGCAGTGTATGCCATATCACATTACAGACAATCCCTTCCCCGGATATTATGTTACGAAATATTCGTGTATTAGCATACCTTATCGAGAGCATGGAAATGATACTGATAAGCGAGATACTGTTAGAAAGGAGACGTGACGACTTCATAAGCATGCATCAATGAGCAGGATGTCGATACTTCTTGGAGAAGGATGTCGATCGAGTGTTCAATAAGTGGTATATTCCACCCAATCTCACGAATAATTTGACACTGCATAGCAGAGAAGCTGCATTGCTTCATCTCATTCAAAGGCTTCCCAGAGGGCTGGTTTTGGATGTTCAGTAAAGGTATTTTCCATCAGTCACTCTAGCAGAGATTCATAGAATAGCAGCTGTATCTACATTATAGTGAAAACTTGGTTGTCTTGTGAAACACCATACAACACAGAACAGGTAATGACAGAAGCAAGTATTTGTGTTGGTTTTTGGCCGTCTCGACTACTGAGGTCATTTTGCTGTTCACTCATTAAAACAAAAAATATTTTGCATGGTACTATTTCGCATGGCCAAATATCGTGCGTTTTCAACCAGAACATTTTTGTAACCATGCATTGAGTTTTGCGATAAAATGCTATTTTCCATTTAGGTGTTCTCTGTGCTTTATTCACAGGCATTAAAGCGATTCATCTCTGTCTCAATTTTGAAGAGTAGACCTTAGTGTATCAGTATTTCAGACGCTTCCAGGGTGAAATTCAATGGGCAGAGTTATTGTCAGGTTTAGATACATGTGAAATGCGAAACGTGTCAGATGGGAAGTCCTTAAAGATACTCTGTTTCAATGTCAGAATATGTTAATTCCCTAAAGACAACTCAGAATGGATGGCTGCCCCTCATGGCTGACACAGCAGGGCATGGGTGGAATTGGGGAGATAGGTAATTGGGTGCATAAGTGGGATTGTAATACGTGAATCAAACACCACGCATACATAACTTACACATGGGTTGCTTGGGGCGGGGATGACCGAGTGTTTGATGTGCACCAAAGGTCCCGGGTTCAACACTCACCACTCGGAACATTTCCCAACCAGCGGCCCACCCGCGAAACAGTGTGGGCGGTGCCATCAGTCGTGATCGTGCATAAAGTGCGTCGAGAACCACCCAATACACAAACAAACATGGGTTTCTTGATCTCACTTTCTGTGAGAGATTACGTGAACTGAGCCCATGTGCTGGGTTGGATGGCCATTTTGGAGTTTGTGATATGGGTTTAATTGGTGTGTTGGGGTAGTTTTTCCTGTCTTATAGGATGTTGCATATATAAGCTTAACCCAGATTGGCCCATGCAGCTCTTATTAACACACGCCCTGGGGGGCCTCTGAAAATTACGCGCACTGGAGGGGGGGCGGATTCCGCCCCCCCTAAGATATCGGGTCCCATTAACGCTAGAGCAACGAAATTCGCAGGGTGGATGGGTACGATAGTAAACTCTATTGTGTGCAAATTTCGTGGCCTTAGGTCAATATCTTCAAGGTCGAATGAGGTCAAAATAGCAAAATGTTCTGGTTTTGCGTGGCTTGGCTTGTCATTGGTATGGATCGCTGTGATTGTGATTAAATGTTCCAAAATTGACATTAATGATGTTTTGGACATTACTAATGATGTAATGCATGTGCCAGATCCGCCATTTGACCTCAGGTCACCCATATAGAAGCACTTTATCAGGTCATTACCTGCTCCAGTTACCGGAACCTGGCTGCCCACCTGACTGCTCCGTTGGGCGGCTCGGCACAATCGGCTTCGCAAAGAAAGAAACTACATGAATAAAGTGTAGAAACACTTAAGCACACAATGACAAACAGTAGGATGTGTAGGGAGTAACATGCAAAGTAACGTCAATCGCATGACAGTCATTTCCATCTATGATGACAACATTCCAGTTGACCATGCTTGGTTCCATTAACCTGTCATTATGACCTCGGCGACCTAACATAACTTTTAAATGATATAGCATAACAATATGCATCAAACAAGCCGCTTGTTTTGTCAAGAACGCTTCCCTTTTGCCAATATACGGGAAGCGCATCAGCGTAGATTTTTGTGGTCTGCCGCTGCGATTAAAAAAACTTTAACGGCCCATAACTTAAAAACTTTTCAGCCGATTTTAATTTGTCTTGATTTAAGCAATGAGCCGGTCATTTCTAAGCAGGTACGGAAAACATGGCGCATATCGGCCAGTACAATATGGAGTTGTGTACGAAAAATCGGAGGGGTGGGCGGATTTCGCCATCCACCCCACCAGAGCGTGTCTTAACCTGTCATAAGCTTGCCCTGACTTGACCTCGGTGACCTGACATGACTTTGGAACAATGTAGCATAACAATATATATCAAACAAGTCGCTAGTGTTGCCAAGAACACTTCCTTTTTGCCGATATTCGGGAAGCGCATCAGCGCCGATATTTGTGGTCTGGCGCTGATAAATTGTTTTGAGTTTACCGACCCCTAACTCGAAAAACTTTCGGTCGATTTTCGTTTTTCTTACTTTAAACAGCGTGCCGTTCATTTCTAAGCAGGTACATAAACAATTACGTATGTCGGCCGGTGAAATCTGGAGTTATCTACGAAAAACAGGAGGGGTGGGCGGATTTCGCCCCCCCCTCCAGGGCGCGTGTCAAGCCTCAACACTTGATGGCTTGATGAGTATGTTCATTTAGTAATTATCTGCGGAGAAATTGAGCTTTGATAGCCAATAACTATTGCTGCTTTAGTGTTTTCTGGGTTGCAAATCTAGCTGCAAAATAATTGATGAGTATTGTCGCCGTGATGCCATATTATAACATTTGATTTCACATGCTCAATACATACGGTTTGGCGTCATGCATCGTATTTGTGCCTGATTCATCATTCCGGGTTGTTTGGTTTTCTTTGTTGATTATGTAGTGAGAAGTGGTCGGAATTAAATTATTATGTTCGGTGCATCAGCTGCTTTGGCGGTATTGCACCCATTTTGCTCAACCAGTGGTAGATGTCGCATTGAAGGACAACAATTTTCCGAGTATGGCAAAAGCTTCCAAGGGAGCAGATACAACTATATTTCCACTATGCCTGCGTAACATGTCACTACATGCTTTGCTACTGTTCAACCTGCCTGAAGCGGTGCAACACCAATGCGTCAGCTTTCCCATTACCCTATGTTGGCATGGGAATATATAGGGGCATGTCAATATGTAAGTGGCATGGCAATATATACATACATTAATAAGCAGATATATTTGCAGTTCCGACCTGCTGCTGATCGCCGTACCAAAACCGATGCTCTCAAGTGCATGAAACTATATGCAAATTAGCCTTTCCCCTTCCATTATCCGAATAGTTGCTCCCTAGTTACTGGGCGCTACATGACCAATGTAGTCGATGCGCCCTTAAGCCCTAATAACTAACTAACTGCTCCCTAGTTACAATACTGTAAACCGGGTTCACGTCAATGATCGCCTCCTCTAAGATTGAAGACTACGGACAATGCATTCCAGCATGATTCACATAATTACCTGGACTGGCTGCGGCTGAATGCCAGCACGTTCTCCGACTTCGTTCACCACCTGTGCAAATAGGTAGCTCGTGTCACCAACGGAAATTGCCGAAACGATACCTGTTGCCGTTACGATTTACACACACCATCACCATGACCGTTGTATATTTCATGGATGTTAATTATGTGTTCGCCTTCTGCTCAAGCAGTGGTAGGAGATATTGCATTGAAGAACAACAATTTTCCGAGAATGGCAAAAGCTTCCAAGGGAGCAGATACGACAACTATATTTCAACTATGCCTGCGTAACATGTCACTACATTCTTTGCTACTGTTCAACCTACCTGAAGCGGTGCAACACCAATTTGTCAGCTTTCCCATTGCCCTATGATGGCAGGGAAATATATAGGGGAATGACAATATATACATACATTAATAAGCAGACATATTTGCAGTTCCGACCTGCTGCTGATCGCCGTACCAAAACCGATGCTCTCAAGTGTATGGAACTATATGCAAATTAGCATTTCCCCTTCCATTATCCGAATAATTGCTCCCTAGTTACAATACTGTAAACCGGGTTCACGTCAATGATCGCCTCCTCTAAGATTGAAGACTACGGACAATGCATTCCAGCATGATTCACATAATTACCTGGACTGGCTGCGGCTGAATGCCAGCACGGTCTCCGACTTCGTTCACCACCTGTGCAAATAGGTAGCTCGTGTCACCAACGGAAATTGCCGAAACGATACCTGTTGCCGTTACGATTTACACACACCATCACCATGACCGTTGTATATTTCATGGATGTTAATTATGTGTTCGCCTTCTGCTCAAGCAGTGGTAGGAGATATTGCATTGAAGAACAACAATTTTCCGAGAATGGCAAAAGCTTCCAAGGGAGCAGATACAACTATATTTCAACTATGCCTGCGTAACATGTCACTACATTCTTTGCTACTGTTGAACCTACCTGAAGCGGTGCAACACCAATGCGTCAGCTTTCCAATTGCCTTATGATGGCAGGGCAATATATAGGGGCATGGCAATATATACATACATTAATAAGCAGACATATTTGAAGTTCCGACCTGCTGCTGATCGCCGTACCAAAACGATGCTCTCAAGTGTATGAAACTATATGCAAATTAGCATTTCCCCTTCCATTATCCGAGTAATTGCTCCCTAGTTACAATACTGTAAACCGGGTTCACGTAAATGATCGCCTCCTCTAAGATTGAAGACTACGGACAATGCATTCCAGCATGATTCACATAATTACCTGGACTGGCTGCGGCTGAATGCCAGCACGTTCTCCGACTTCGTTCACCACCTGTGCAAATAGGTAGCTCGTGTCACCAACGGAAATTGCCGAAACGATACCTGTTGCCGTTACGATTTACACACACCATCACCATGACCGTTGTATATTTCATGGATGTTAATTATGTGTTCGCCTTCTGCTCAAGCAGTGGTAGGAGATATTGCATTGAAGAACAACAATTTTCCGAGAATGGCAAAAGCTTCCAAGGGAGCAGATACGACAACTATATTTCAACTATGCCTGCGTAACATGTCACTACATTCTTTGCTACTGTTCAACCTACCTGAAGCGGTGCAACACCAATGCGTCAGCTTTCCAATTGCCTTATGATGGCAGGGCAATATATAGGGGCATGGCAATATATACATACATTAATAAGCAGACATATTTGAAGTTCCGACCTGCTGCTGATCGCCGTACCAAAACGATGCTCTCAAGTGTATGAAACTATATGCAAATTAGCATTTCCCCTTCCATTATCCGAATAATTGCTCCCTAGTTACAATACTGTAAACCGGGTTCACGTAAATGATCGCCTCCTCTAAGATTGAAGACTACGGACAATGCATTCCAGCATGATTCACATAATTACCTGGACTGGCTGCGGCTGAATGCCAGCACGGTCTCCGACTTCGTTCACCACCTGTGCAAATAGGTAGCTCGTGTCACCAACGGAAATTGCCGAAACGATACCTGTTGCCGTTACGATTTACACACACCATCACCATGACCGTTGTATATTTCATGCATGTTAATTATGTGTCAAAAACACCCTCATTAGTAAAAAAATAATAATCCCTGGATGATAATTAAATTATGATTACAGCACAACTTTTCTCATGGCCCACGATTACCGTCCCTATAAATCCTTGAAATACACGGTTATTGGAAAACCGAACAATCGAGGAAGGCACACAGCGTTTCACAGGTGCCTCATGAACTTCACATTTGTGCTAATTAAAGATGGTTCTAGCTGCCGCTGCCCTCGGTCAGATTAAGTTGGAGCAGCTTTGAACTATACTGATTTGTTTCGAAAACACATCAGAATAACTTGTTGTTCAGAGTAATTTGAAGCAGGGGCAGGAATACACCAAAGTTCTTTGGGGGAGGGGAGGTCGAGATGGAGTAGCGGCTACAGTGCTAAAGTATTGGCTTTTCGTTGGGTGTGCGATATCGGAACTATTACAACAGGATGTCGAGAAATTGCCGTAGGATCAGTGTCATTTAGAATACTTTTCGTATTCTTCTACCTCACATGTGAGCCCATGGTATACTTACGACTGCACTTTTTTGTTTTGAGATACCTAAGTTCGGGAGAGTTGCGTTCGAGAGAGTGAGGAAAATACTTATGCTGTAACTGGAAGTGTATACCATGTTTTTTATTTATTTAATGTCCGCCACCCAACATCAGGTGGCCAGGAGCGCCCCCTCCTTTTACCCAACGACTGCAAGCACCTTACATCAACACCATAAAATAAACGGTAAAGTCGCGGCACTCCCAGCTAAGAGATGAAAAACAAATAAACAAGCATACGAAGCACCGGATATTAGAGTAATAAAACCAATGATAAAGAATGCTGTTAGCAGTCATACCCAGAGGAGGCATATGACTGACCCTGGATCCATCCCAATAAGAAATTGGGGTCTAAACTATAGTGTTAGCAGCTGGTTTGTGGCCAGATGGTAGTGAGCACTCCTGATTTGTAGTGATTTTTTTTTTTAACTTTGGCTCCTCCCACAACTCCATCCAGCTAAGCATGGGCTTGTTGCTGGGTGGGATGTGGGAGGAACATCATATCATAGATATTCCCTTTACCTTAAATTTCGTTGGTAAATGTTCGAGTATCACAATCCCGCACATTGGGTATGATCATGATACTTATAGGATACGTATACTCACTCATACGATTGCTTGTCTTTCTTTCAAAAGAAACCAAGCCTATTTCATATCATTTTCAGGGCTGCAAGATATGACCACAGTCAGTTACTTGTATCTCCTTATCCTTTGGCCTGGTTTACTCAGGACTCGCCGAAATGATTGTCGGCCAGGACCATCATATCGAGTGAATTGCGTCAAAATCTGGGATTCCATGGTCCCCTGGTGGTTCGTCTTGGAACATCCCCAACAGAACTATGCTAACCTCCAAGGTCGCCACGGCCATGTGTGGCCTCATCATATGTTTGGCGGCCTCCAAGAAGGAGGAGAGGGTCCTCTGTCCGGCTTCCATTTCGGCTGCAAGCCCTCGCAGACGTGCGTGGACGCGCTCCCTATTGGCTCTTGCTCGCAGCGTGGGCTGTATTAAGCCCATCTCCGCTGAGCGGGCGTCCCTGGCCGCCGTGTCCATAGCCTGTAACGGTTGCATGCTTGTATGGAATTCGTGGATGACACATCGTTTGGCCAGATGTTTGTGGATCTACGTATGTAGTAATTTTGATTAGGGTAGTGAAAATGCATGGTGCGTGCGTGCGTGCGTGCGTGCGTGCACGCACGCACGCACGCACGCACCCACACACACCACACACACACACAGACACACACAGACACACACACACAGACACACACAGACACACACAGACACACACACACACACACACACACACACACACACACACACACACACACACACACACACACACACACACACACACACACACACACACACACACACACACACACACACACACACACACACACACACACACACACACACACACACACACACACACACACACACATACACACATACACACATACACAGACACATACAGACACACACACACATATATATATATATATATTGCTTACTATTTCCTGATAAGTGCTAACTCACAACGCCTGATCACAGCTGTATGAAAGGCAGCTCAGAGATCCTGGTAACATGTTAGCTGTGGGGGGAATTGTCCATAGCATTCGCTGACTCCTCCCCCAAAAGTACTTGAATCCTCTGTGATAGATCTTCACATGGGATAACAAGTTACCGTAAAACATTTTTATGCCAAAATTGGTGTGCCTTCCAACAATTGCGATGGTACGTACATATTGACACAACATTTTGTCAGCAGATGGCTTGCTGATGTTCCGTTAAATGATGACCGTTTTTAAAGGTTATGATTCCTTGAGATACATGTTTTTTTATTCAGTTCAGCAAGTTTTTTCATCAGTATAAAGTTGTCGTTAGTGTAAATACAATTCGAGAGGCTCTAAGATAAATGTTTTCCCTTGGTCATGCGAGTGGTTCGAATTCCTTCTCCGGTCCAAATTCCTAACTCGATTCCTTGAGATGCCTGGTAACATGTACATAGACAATGCAAAAAAAAGCGTTCCACATGCCAGAAAAACGGCCGTTGAGATGACACCGCGAATGAGTGCACGGTGTTCACCCAAACACTTTATCTTCCAAAAGCAAACGTCCTGGACGGTTGCTAGGCTTTGTCGTGGGGATCCCATAGGTTCTCTATGGGATCGCATCAGGTCCTCCCCAAGTACCTACCCAAACATTTGGTCCTTTTAGTGCAATTACATATACTGGCAGGCCCAAAAGCTTTAAATGGTGTTGTCGAAGACATTTTATTTTATCGCACGTGTTTATGTACCCTTTTACCCTCACCACATTGGCTTTCGCCACGAACTGCCAGAAGGCAGGATGGGCAGCCGGGAAGCCAGCGCCGAAGACAGCGAAGAAGCTCTCGCTGTTGTTGTTGGTTCGGCGCTGGCTCTCGTGGACGCTCAGCAGCTCAGCCGGCATGGCGCGCCACTGGCGGGCCAGGTACGCCCGCAGGCGTAGCAGGGCCGGCGCCCTCGCCTGTGCAACCTGAGGCAGATGGGCACCGTCGTTCCCCACAAGCGGATATTTACAGAGCAGGCTGGTATGGGATAACTTGGAATGTAATGCGAAATTTTTCATGCTTGAGACATCTTTTTTCCACAACTTTTTCACTATTTACCAAGAAGAAATAATTATTCAGAGTTATTGCTCCAGTGGGCGGACGCGGTCATTCAAATTCAGAAGGTGGGGCTTCTGGACAGCTTCCATCTTGATTGATGGTATATATTGGATAACTGTGATTAATTGTACAATTTGCAATGAGTGTCGATGCAAGACTGGTTCGCTTGAAATGGTATATTGCTAAGAGTATGCCAGGTTCTTCCTTATGCCCTCTATTTCAGCATAAGGTCAGCCGGTATTGTTTTTCATGCTTGCATCATATATATATATATATATATATATATATATATATATATATATATATATATATATATATATACATCAATGCTGGGGGAAGTATTCCCGTACACATCCTTCCTTGAAGATGAAAGCATACTACGTTTTGATCACCCAGCAAGATTTTCAAGTTTCCGTATGATGCTGTTATCATGATATGAATACCTTTAAAATGTTGCGTTCCGTTGGGACTGCCAACATCATCAGACATGCAAAAGTATAAGTACAGAAACAAAATACGGTACATTCGTGGTGTGTATCTCGTGTGAGGGAAGCCATTCAGGATAACAATTATTGGTTGAGTATTTAAGAAACAAGCGTGTAGTTGTTGTTCGCATATATTTTACGCTAGCAGGTTACGCTCATATATGGTGATTTAACCGTAGTCGGTAATAGTAACTTTTATAACACATACATAGGCCGATTGAATGCATGTGACCCTACAGATATAGTGCTAAGTAAATACACGTTGACCTCTAGATCATCATGATCTAGAGGTCATGATGTCGTGGTTATACAGATGATGATACAGGGCCTTGGTTATACAGACTGTATCATAATTGGACTGGACTAGGGGGACTATACCCTGCATGTCCATTTGTTTGTTTGTTGGGTGGTTCACTACGCACTTTATGCACATTCACGGCTAATGACGCCGCCCACTGTTTCGCCGGTGGGCCTCGGGGTTGGGAAATGTCCCGAGCAGCGCGAGTGTCGAACCCGGGACCTTTGGTACCCACAGCCCAACACCTTAACCACTTGGACATCCCCGCCCCGCATGTCCATTTGTCGGTTTATGATTATGACTGTCTCGCATATGAATTGCTTCGGGGGTTTTCAGTTTATTCCTTGTTGGATAATTTTTTTAGCATTTTACCATTAAAGATCGTGTTAGTGATGTGTTGTTTTGTTTCGATGTGCTATGCTGCCGCTCCATCTTGTAAGTGCATGCTGATCCGGCCTGTGCTCATGTTACTATTACCAGTGCAATATCATTGTTAGTGTAAATGTTACTATTATCAACTTCGGATAAATTACCATATATGAACGTAACTTGACAGCGAAATAGATGTGCAACCAACAACCATGCGCTTATTTGGCAAATAATGTACGCATAATTATTTTATCCTGCATGGTATATATGACTCAAGACGCACATCACGGATGTATCGCATTTTGTTTCTGTGCCGGCACTTTTGCATATCTGATGATGGTAGCAGAATCCACGAAACATGCATGACGTAAATATAGACAAAATACTTCAAAACTATTCCTATCAAGACAAGAACGTTCTCTATGTGTGCGTGCGTGCGTGCGTGCGTGCGTGCGTGCGTGCGTGCGTGCGTGCGTGCGTGCGTGCGTGCGTGCGTGCGTGCGTGCGTGCGTGCGTGCGTGCGTGCGTGCGTGCGTGCGTGCGTGCGTGCGTGTGTGCGTGCGTGTGTGTGTGTGTGTGTGTGTGTGTGTGTGTGTGTGTGTGTGTGTGTGTGTGTGTGTGTGTGTGTGTGTGTGTGTGTGTGTGTGCGTGCGTGCGTATATATTTTAATGTGTAAAATATATATGCATATGTGTGTGTTGTGGGGGTAAGTAAGTCGGAAAACAAGTACCCAACGTGCAGAATATGGACGCTTATGCCGGATTATTGATATCATGCTTATTTATATCAGATGACAGGCCTTGATGAGCTCGATGCACCTTTCACAAGCATGAATGGAAGAGAGTAGTCCTTTTCGATGAGAATCATGCCGGAACACGATCCTAATTACTCCATACCAAATGATGTAATGGATTTCTGACCCCGTCAGTCAGGCCCGCCGTGAATGGCGCAGCCAGCCAGTCGATCACCGGTCCTTGACAAGTTGAACCGCACAGTTCAGCCCACGGCACGAGTGGAAGTTATTACACAAAGTTACTCGATTGAGGCAGGCACGGGTTGTGCAGAAAGTTACTCGATTTACACACTACAGCAGACAAAGGGTTAATATTCCTCATCTGGGCGCTAAGAACTTGTATATCAACATTGAACATGAAGTTTACAACAACTATTAGTTATGATATAGGCCACGGTGGGTGTCACTGAAACTGAAGGGGAGAATTACCTTATGTTATTTTTACGTTCTGAGCGGACGACTTTATAGGCCCAATGGTTAAGCTTCGGTCTGATTTGGTGTCAAATCAATGTGGGGGTGGGGTGGGTGGGTGGGGGGCACTGGCCTACCTTAGGATATGCAACGTGACACCCATGTACGTCACAAACGTCAGGTACGCAGTATGCACAATCCACCTCACCTCTGGAATTTCCTGTTCCAGGAGAAGATCCCATGCTTCAGGTATGCGGCCAGCAGGGACGAGCGGCACCACCAGGACTTGTCGTGCCCATCGGCTGAATGGGGCGTCTTGAGTGTCCAAATCTGCCGTCATGCCGAGTCGTCGGATCTGAAGTATGAGTATTCATTATACCCACGTGCTGAAATATTTGTAGTACTCACAGACTACAAGATACCAATATGCAAAAACAATCGAAATATATCCTTCAAAGACCTGCGTCACCACAAGCATTCGCGGTACATTCGGTTGTGCCTCCGAAAGCATTTCGTTAAAAACAGGTTACCAAAGTGTAGCGAGTGAACTTGCCTGGCGGATGACGCTCTGTGCGTAGTGAAACCAGCAACCACTTCTCGGAGTTGCTGGCCACACAGATGCCGCTGCACCCTGGAGCGCTCGCTCCCAGTCGGACATAAATCTGACGGGTGCGGGGATCCTCCTCCCAACCTCCTGCAGCACTCCCGCGTACAGGGCACGGGAGCGCGACGTCATCAGCGCCATGCAGGCAGGCAGGACGGCACCGTTTGTCGTGGCGAACACCACGAGCAGTTGGCCGAACTGCCGCGGTACGACGCGGAAGGTGGCGTCGGCTTGAACCTCGGTCGGCTGGGCTGCCGCGCGGACGACCACCTCCTCTACGATGAACCCGATGGCTACCTGACAACACAGTGCGCTGGTCAGCGCGCGTTGTCCTTTATTGTGTGATTGTGACGCTTCATGTTATGACTGCAAGACGGATGAGGTCCGAAACAATGCATGCATGCAACACAAGCATTCACTCACTTTATGACATTGCTCTACAAGATTGTCGACTCTGAAACGGTTCTTGTAAATAACTGAATCGATTATAGCAACACCTAGTTTTTGTCATGGACGGTGTGTGTGACATTTTCAGAAATGCCGCTTTGTGGAATGGTAGACGCTTTGGATCAGCATACAATGTCTTGAACGTATTATATCTTGTGAAAATTAGAGCATTAGTTGATAGCAATGCCAGACGATTCAGTGTTAACGTAATGATTTCTCGATTGGTGTGAGATTTTGAAACGTGTATAGCAGGACGTTGAAAATACCATGGAAATAATGATAAAACTGAACTCGTTAAGTCTTGCGAACCTAGTTTTGAGGCAACTGTGTACTGTTCCCGCTTTGCGTGTTTCGAGTGGTACCTAATTTGGTGACTTATCAATAACTATGCATACACATGCTACGAACAGGCATTGTATAACATAGCACATCATAGGTGAGCCCTTCACCTGGAATTGTGTGACGGAATGTTCGTTGTCATCATCCCGGATCCGTTATTGTGAGCATAAGCACGGCACTTGTAAATGGGACACAGTTAGAAACGGGTAATGAATGATTAATTAACACGCACCAAGAAGCACGATGTCGATACTCCTTTACGCAGGATGTTGATTCACTGTTCAGTAAGTGGTATATTCCACCCTATTTCGGGAATAATGTATCACTTCAACGATCATATATACATTATAATCGTTATACATACGTTTGTTGATTTAGGAGCAGGGCAGATGTCAGATGATATTGCGTTGATCATCCTACGTTTATTCCTTGGCTGTTTGCCAGTCTGATAACTGTTTGCACGTGGTCGATGCGTATAACAGCTTTGCAATGTTTCAGGAACGGCGGCTGCGTTTGGTCGAATATAATGGAATCGTGCGAGTATCAAATTTGGAGCATATAAATCCTATCGCTGCGTCCACACGTGTATATGCAACACAATCAACTTACTCCGTCACGGGTATGAATCGGCACCGAAGTAGGTAGCATACGACTTGCACGTTCATTTGACACGTATTGACGTACATTCATTAAAGTACGTTCCAGCGTGGTGTTTTCAGTTAAATACGTTAGTCGAAAGGAATGCATACATTGAGTGGTATGTTACATCATGTTCCACCCACTTTGTGCATGCGGTTAAGAAGAGGTTCAGATATGTACGTGTTGGTCGAAAATTTAATGGAAATTCTTGCACAATAAACGGCAGAGCCACAACGCGATAAACATGACATCTTCAGTTTTAGGGCCACTGGACGATGGATACCAGATGTCGGAAAGACAACGTCTTGATACCGGTCATGCAGAATACAAATGAATAAACAGTTATCAGATGTGTCAATGTTTTCGTTCAGCAGCCCAAGCGGACAACGAGCAGTGGTTATTCCGTTACCAGCTGTTGCTGGCTGATGGCTGATTAGGCGCGTGGCAGTCGGCACCTAAGTCACAGTAGTACAGCAAGCTATGCACAGCTGGTGAGTCTCGTGAAAAAGAACATCCGTAATTTGTATACTCGTATGCTCAATTTGTATAACGGACTTCGTTCGAATGCTTTGTTGAGGTGTTTTTATGGAGCAGAGCTTAAACAGCATGCTGTGTTACGTGACTACTAGCAGATGTGCAATTTCAGTTCATTTGTGCGATTCCTATTGACGACAACCAGTCGAACGTGTCGTCATTGACAGTGGATGTGACGTAATCCACCCTGACCGCGGTCCCGGTCAGTTGCCAGCTGACCATATCAGCCGGAGGTCATAAATACCAGGGCGTTAAACGACTTGAACCCAACCTTGTCAGGGCAGCGGTGGCAGGCTGACGCTCTAGCCAGCTGACCTATTGGGACGGCTCAATATGGTATTGCTATGTAAATCACGAACAGAATGTTAGCTCGCCATGATGTTAGTCGTTCCACTTCCCAATTCCTTGGTAATGGCGCAGGAGAACCACGGGGTTCCCAGGATGCTGTGTCACCGTCCTAGGCGAAGATGGCTTACAAATCATGAAACTTTTAATGGTTCCGACTGACCCAATGCCATTCCCTTGTTCGATTTTCTGTCATCCAGCGACATACCTCTCCAGCTCCGAGGTCAATGTTAAAGGTGTGGTGCCGGCGCAAGGCCGGGCTGGCTGCTGTCAGAGCCCCAACTGCTGCTGTCGCGGTGTCTGGAGTGGGCGGGTGGAGCAGGCGACGAGACCGCGCCATCATTTGCCTGGCAGCCCTCCAGTTGGTGGCGGCGCCGGCGTGCCCCACGGCAACCTCGTCGTAAATTTGCCGGTTGGTCGTAGCCTCCCCACCTTCTGTCCGAGCCCTGATGGCCGTGCGGATGTGGCGGATCTGAAACAGGGTCAATTTAGCTTCGCGTGATGACAGTCTTGTCCATGCCAGGTAGTTTCCACAATATATCTTGGTTTTTAGATCGATTGTGTCAGAGAAATATTAAATTCAACGAATTTAAAGTTCCCATCCGCCGATAGCGGCGCCTATGAGCAACGCAACTCCAATATTTCTTCTTAATCCTTAGCCAGCACTCCATGACGGTGCTGAGCCGGCCACTGGTGTTCCCCACCAGTGGCCGGCTTTTTTGTTCTTCAGCGGAGGAAATATTTCCATCTACTAGGAAAGTTACGTATAGGGTCACGTTGAACCGGCTTTGTGGCATCCGGTATTTTAATCGAGTATGGTAGGAAAGTTGGGAGACGCCAGACAAGTTAAGAAGAGGAAGCGATTTTGGATGCATGCCCCACGTACGCATTCATGCGTACGTGCAATGCGAATGTAGTGAAATATTAGGAAGAGCACGATCAAGAGGTGGTACCGTGTTTAGTGCCAGGTGCTCACTGCTCTCTCTCTCTCTCTCTCTCTCTCTCTCTCTCTCTCTCTCTCTCTCTCTCTCTCTCTCTCTCTCTCTCTCTCTCTCTCTCTCTCTCTCTCTCTCTCTCTCTCTCTCTCTCTCTCTCTGTCTCTGTCTCTGTCTCTGTCTCTGTCTCTGTCTCTGTCTCTGTCTCTGTCTCTGTCTCTGTCTCTGTCTCTGTCTCTGTCTCTGTCTCTGTCTCTGTCTCTGTCTCTGTCTCTGTCTCTGTCTCTGTCTCTGTCTCTGTCTCTGTCTCTGTCTCTGTCTCTGTCTCTGTCTCTGTCTCTTTCTGTGTCTCTTTCTATGTCTCTTTCTATGTCTCTTTCTATCTCTATATCTATCTCTATATATATATATATATATATATATATATATATATATATATATATCTATCTATATCTGACCTTGCTGCCACATCTCATGGCAAGTGCGCTTGCGACGGCATTGGGAGGGGGCACGCTGCGGCTAAAGAGAGCCACATGCGCCCGCTTAACAGCCAGATGCTGACGGCGGAAAACATGGTTGAGTTTATGTCGCACAAGCTAGTCAGCTGCATTAAGTTCATATTTATATCAAGGCGGGAGGCAATGGACGTCACGACCCACCTCACAGAGTGCTTCTCGAAAGCCATCACGGTGAAGGGAACACGGGTACAAGTTCGCACCAGTGAACCACAGCACCGTAATAGTTCATGAACTGCTTACCGATGCGGGGTGAGTGTTAATGGTAGTTGGGTGAAGTGAGACGTGTTGGTGTGCGCGCTGACACAGATCGTGTTGATTAATATTGTTGCAGTGACAGATCATCAGTCTGAACTGCCATTCTGGCAAGGTATGGAGTGATCTGCAGATCTGGAGTTCATTACATTGCATTACATTATAATATTGTACTGCAGCATATTGGTGTACCGCATTGCATTGCGTAATTATGCTACTTTGTTTATTGCACGGATACAGACGGGTCAAAATCCAATGCAAATCAGTTCAGGCTCAGTATTTGTCAGTTGATGCGTCCACGCCAAATTTGTTTTCAAGTAGTTTCAAGATGATTGCGGTTACTCAGTGAGGTTCACATTTTCGTTTCCAGAAAGTGGGAGCACCATAAGGTTGATATTACAGTGATTGGATGTGATAAAATCATTCCGCGTCGTCGTTGAAATATGATAGTACAAGTTTGATATGCTGTCATTGAGGCAGAAGCATATTGCAAAGGTGAAAACATTTATATAACTTTTCTCCTTATAAGTGACGAACTAGGATTTCACAAACCTCCCTTCGTCGGTTCTCCAATGCCAAAATGGCATTGGCTGTCTCGAAGTTCAAACAAGGTCACGTTATCCTAGATCGTTGCTGTCTTTGGTTCCTTTACGACGGATTCAACCGTTAGATCATATAGCGTCGCCAACCTCTCACGCCGATTGGTAGCTGGTGCATTCGGTATTTCCGTCGGTTGTGAGATTCGAACCCGCAATTTTGCGATCAAGTCCGACACTCTACCAACTGAACTACCGTGGCCCCTCGTTGTCTTAGGTCACAAGCTCACGAATTTAAAAATCGCGTGAACGAAAATTCCTAAGCTGACAAGATGCAGTGTATCATGACGAGTTCAGCGATACATAGCTTCGTGCAATTCGTGTTGCTCTTCATTGAGTTTCAAGTCTCGAAAGACTTACGGGACCTCTCAAAAGAGACGGGTGCTCAGGACCTACACGTACCGGTTTTATGTTTTAATGATCTTATCGTAATGGTCATTTGGTGTTGTGCAATGGGTATGCTTCTCTCGAAATTGCACAATGTGTTTCGTTTTTGGAACAAACACTGGAATGATGACTGGCATCAACAAGGCATGTCTAGTCGTTACTTACCTCAGCATTCAATGTGAGCGGCTGATGGCTGTGTGCCTGGCGGACCGTCAGCGCGCCACCTGCCACTACGGCACTCGCTGGGCATCGGAGGACGGGGTCTCGACGATGGTAGCAACTGTGAAGGATGTCCGGATGACTGGACTGGATGGAAGGAATGGATTTAACTAACCAAGCCAGATAGGGTAAAAAGAAGATTGTGTGGAGATAACAAAATTAGCATTCGCAGAACATACAGGCATGTACACCATTCGACCTACATCGCTGAAGCCACCTAGTGTCTTCGGCCGTACAACAGAGTTCATATGCTAGAAGAACACATAATACGCCACATACTGACAAGCTTATATCCAAGTACAGGAAGCAAATTCAGTGCGATATGCACCGACGGTACCGACATCAGATAATCTTGTTTTAAAGTACAATGTGGTGTAAGAGAAAGCCCATGTCATAGTGAGACTAATCATGGGAACTTAGAGTCATTGTTGCGAAATACTAACATTTGTGCTCTAAATCTGGTGGACTGCGGTCATGTGGCACTAGTTTTTTTTTATCTCGCAAACTTCTGTCATACAGGAATTTCAATTCGTAAATTTGCGAAATAGACGGACATGTTCTGTAGCATTGCACGGGGCCACCACACATCCAGTCAAGTTATAGTGAATAATTCAGTGTTGTCAGGCAAGGTAGATAAAAAATAATATATGCTATAACCAATGGTGACATTGGCAATCGTGGATGAATAGCCGGATTCGACACGACGTCGGCCACAAGTGTGGCGTAAATGCGAGCTCATGTACTACGGACACGTGGTGATGCAGCATTCTCCATCACGTAATTATAATACTAATATAAGTAATACATTCGCCCATCATTGAGGTTTGTGCTTACCGCAGGTATGTCCGACCTCCAGCCTCCATTTTTTTAATGTAGGAGTGGCCACCAGCTTCATAGACCTGACTTCCCCTCCTCGTGCCTTCCACTACTTCATACTCCATTTCACTGGAATAAATGTATCAATGCGGTCAGGGTTCTTGTGATTAAGCTGGAATTGTGCAAGAGTATTGGGTTCATTGCGGATAGGTCACGAGCGCAGCTTGATAACTGGCCCGCATTGACACGGCACAGCTACGGCTCACATGACACACACGCATGGCTGGGTTTTGTCATGTTTCATTGTGTTAAATGTGGGTCAAATATAGCGCCAATTGCACGGTAAAACGCCCGTGGCAAGCTCATACAACATATATGCGCATTGGCATTTGTCTCTTGGAAACCGCGCGAAGCGAGCAATGTACTGAGAGCTTCGTCGCGGGTTCTGTTGAAACACAACGTACTCAGCAGCCCGTTTGGACCCTTTAGTTATCCAGGTTATTGCGAAGTGTTATGGTGCATAACCAAACACCTCACTGCGGCACCTGCAACACCACGTTAAGCATAGGTCACATTATGCTAGACTGCAGTATTTATACTGCAGACTGCAGTATAGTAGCTTTAGCTCTCAAAGACAACCACCTAAGGCATTCTGCCAAATAGGGAGCATCACCCTATGGCTTCCATCGCGTCGACAAACACCCAGAAATCCTTCAATTGTTATTTTAATATATGTATGCCACAAAACTAACAGGAGCACTGTAGGCACCACACCACCAGCACTCACATCAACTCGCAATGCATGACCGCGAAACACTAGTAGGAAACACGTAAATAGCCATACCCGGATGGCGTCGGACCTACATAAGCCAGTTTGCATCCCACCTAGAAATAAATTCCTACCTAGCGGAGCCGTCGGAAGTAGATGAGCCGACTTCCCTTGGGAAAAAAGTTAGCATAATGTAAAACGACTACCCGAGGAGCCATCGGATGTAGATGAGCCGATTTACATTGCAACTCATAACGTAAACGGTTGCCCAGAGGTACAGCGGACATAGAAGAGCCGAATTGCAAAACACCGTACTAATCCAACTGACAACCCTGCATGGCGTGCTTGACTGACAACACTGCATGACTAACCTGCTACTAACAACTAACACGTGGCGGCTGGCGTAATATGCGGTGTGGATAATTACCTCCTTGTTCGCACGGTAAGGATCTCCCGACCTTCTTGGAAGAGGGTAGGCTAAAGCCGGCACCCTTGCAAAATCAACTTCTCGCCACTCTCGAAACACCCCTACCCCAACCACACACTATTTTGTGGGAGAGTAAAGTAAACTTAAAACAATTTAGACATCAGGGAGATCCCCATCCAGCCCTCGCCTTCAGCACCTAATATAGCACACAAACTACAACGTAAAACTCCCTTAACGTAAATGTCTACTTGCCCGCACATTGATCGCAATCACTAGCTTTTATAGACATAAATGTAACGTACTCGCTTTAACCCGCGCCGTCTCTCCTGTCAGATCCTCACACTCCGTCTCGGGGGGGGGATGGCAGATAGTACCCCCTCTAAAATCCAAATTAAGCGTCGCACGAAAACGAGATGTCATCGGAAAGCGCTCGACGAGTAGAGCCCGGGCCCAGCACCCAAAACAATTCTTATCCAAAAGTGGCGTCACTAGGGGGTAGATTTACGTGGGAATTCACGACTTATATTATGTTTTTGGCTCTGGGAAGTTAGTTTTGGGGGGATATTTGAAGAAAAAAATATGAATTGGAATCAGGAAAGGACAGCGAAATCGACCAACGCCATACAATTTTTTGGCTTCCAATATTTTTTTTGGTGAAATTTCACAATTTTCAATTTTCAATTTGTCTTTAATTTTCCTTTCCTAATGGGTAGAGCAGACGGAGAAACGTTGCTGGAAGTCAACTTGCCCTAATGAAAAAAAAATGCTTACTTCAGCCAAAGTCTTCGATTTGAACTCTAATAGGCAAATATGCAAAATTTATAAGTAGTCAAGAATGGAAGAAAAAAAATGACAAATTCCTCTGGTACGTTTTGTTGCATCCCTAAAGATAAGCAAACGCTGAAAGTTTCATTAAAATATCTGTATCCGCTAAAAAGTGACGACTGGTTGAACTTGTTT
Organism: Imbricaverruca yamaguchii; assembly: GCA_034440575.1. Classification (NCBI taxonomy): domain Eukaryota; kingdom Metazoa; phylum Arthropoda; class Thecostraca; family Neoverrucidae; genus Imbricaverruca; species Imbricaverruca yamaguchii. The sequence continues at coordinate 40,483 of JAOTOL010000752.1, read as the reverse complement.
GGTGGTGACCTCACTTGACCTTGACTAACTCATCGACCCAAGACGACCTGACTTCAAAATCTTGTAACAGCATGACAAATTGATGTGGGAAAAGGTATGCCCAATTTTGGCGCGCTGCCGCGCGCCAATCGTTCGCTATCCGCGAAAAACCTGAGGGGGCCGTTGAAGACACCCGAGACGGTACGGGTTAAAGGCGGCGCAAATGACTTATGGTTCGGGACGCCTAAAAAATCCCACATTCCCCGGGAGTAACCCCATACCCCACGGATTTGCCACTGCTCTTTTGACCCAAGTTTACACGGCATGCACCCAAAGGTGTAATGTCAACATAATCGTAGAACGTTTCTATCCAGGAGGTGCACTGTCCTCATCACTGTACCCGGGGCCATAGCCCTCACTTGAGGAATATTGTCATACTCACAGTCACCCACACGGGCCAAGTCACTAGCTGTGCCCTGTCCCGACAGGGGCACGTTAGATTATCGCGACAGTTCAACGACAGAAAACGCGCGTGGAAATATTGGGTACGGATATGGCGGCTGTAGGACATAAAACGCTAGTGGTAGTTTTCAATGGTTGTCAAGGTAACCATTCGTTGCTGACTTATGGAGAAGCATCAAGTTTGAATATGACGTGATGAATGTGACGTAAAGCAAATATACCTCAAACATACAAATTCCCAGATACAATTTTCCTTTACTGAGATAAACACAACTTCTCTTCCTAAAATGTAACAGAGCGAAAATTGTATAGCTCGCTGACTACAAAACCTAGATTACAAGTTGTATTCCTGGTTGAATGTACGGCAGCAAGGGAGCACTAAATGCTCAGAAAATCTTCTCGCGAACAAAAATGTTCACAAGATATACTTAACTGTAAATGTTTACGGGGTGTGACACCCACTTCACTAGATAAAAACACTCATATATAACGGTCCAATGCTCTTCCCCCTCCACTCAACGATTTATTCTTCCACCCACATGCACACAACACTTGCGGATCCAAGGGAAGGGGTAAGTGGGGACATACTCCCCTACCGCCGATGGAAATGTAGCGTCAGTCCAACTGGACACCTTCAGAAGTGCACCTTCTCCCCGTCCATTCAACCCCGCCCAACAAGTTGTTCAATCGAGTGGCGCTTCCAGAATCTCCCTCCACAGAGAAATGGCGCCTCCACAGTGTGCTCCAATGGACTCTACTCGGATTTTTCTGCCAGAGGCTCCTCTCAGAAGGAAAAGTTACGCCTCCGGGTATGAGCAGGTTTAGAAATTGTAATGAGGGGACCTTGGTCTCTGGAGGGGCTTTCCCGACTTGGGCCTTCCCGGAGGGACACCATTACCTTCCAAACAGCTGCTCTGGGAAAACCAGAATGCCCCCACTCCTCATATTTTTGCAGCTAGAGGTGCCACTCCGGAGACAAAACTACCTTGCACCTGAAAAAATTCGCCTCTTGCTGGAAAATGCAAGGGGAATATCAAGCACACTGAATGGGCGCCTTTTACTTCCAAGAAGAACCTTTGGCGGAATAATTCGAGGGGATGCACTCAAGCACACTGCAAGGGCGCCTTTTACTCTGAGAGCTCTTGTTGAACAATTCGATGTGGATTCACTCGAGCTTTCCCGGAGTAGAACCTTTTTTGGCCAAAGGGGCGCCAATTTCCATGGGGCATACGCGTTCAGTACCACCCCTGTATCCGTTTCTGCCTTTAAGTTCTTTCGCAGTGGCGCCACTGGCGCCCCTCCGAAGGAAGGGCGCCCCTTTAGACAGGTGCCCCATGAATATTACTAAATCCGCCCTTGGTATGAGTCTCCGGCGCTGGCAGGACCTCCGCACCGCGGACGTAAAGATGTAGAATTTTGAAAATAACTTTTCTTTCACATCCTTGTCCTTTTCCCGGTGCTATAACATGGTGTACCATGGTGTAGTACAACCCAATGCCCGATATCTCCACAATGGGGATTTTTTTTTGTCGGATATATCTTTCTGATTTATCGTATGTGTGATAAATTACCTTCTTTTATATTGTTCGTGACGTGTAATATAGCGGCTACCTTTCCCATTTCGCAGGCACGTACGTACTTGGAGGGGGAGGCGACGTATACATATTTTACCATATGAGGCATATAGGACATATCAAACGGACACATCAGAAATGGATACAGGTTCGCCGATAACAACAAGCACAAAGCACTCGCATTCATGGATGTGTCGACACACGAGGATCAGGTGGGCATCGACGTCACTGGACCCAAGGACTTTGCCTTTCCGAATATCTGCCGGATAACTTCTCCATTTACTCCACTAAAGCAATGACCATTTCGGCCGCTATCTCCATCCTTATGAGACGTAGGGCTAGAGGTGTAGTCTTTTGATTAGACTCCAAACCCGTCCTCCAGTCAATTTGCCACACCCACGAATGTTCACATCGAGTCATCGACAGAATAGAAAAGTTCGTGGCCCATAACTTAAACATTAACTTCTCCATCATCTGGATTCCGGGCTACGCCAGCATCCTAGGTAACGAATAATTAGACCTGCTTGCAAAGCAAGCCAGCGTGGAATATTCGGTAGAAGGTTGCAAAGCACTCCTACAACGCCGCCTTCGCGAGGCACATGGAACACATCAAATCAATCTCATTGACTTATCCAGCGTGGAATATTCGGTAGAAGGTTGCAAAGCACTCCTACAACGCCGCCTTCGCGAGGCACATGGAACACATCAAATCAATCTCACCGACAAAAAGAGATGATCCTCACTGGACTTAGAACTGGTAGCACAACACTAGTACAGCCTCAACCAGAGGATGACCAATATACACTTTACTACGACACCTGTCGCTACCATCGGGTATGACCTGTCGCAGCCATCGCTTCTGGGTGGCAAACACCCAAAGCTCCTTCAATTGCTAGTTGAATATCTGTACGCCACACAAAAGTAGCAGGAGCACTGTAGACACAACACCAGCGACACTCACTTGACCACGCAATGCATGCCTGCGAAACACTCGCAGAAATACGGAAATAGCCATCCCAAAATGGTGTTGGACGTACATGAGCCGATTTGCTTTTAAATTAGAAATAAATGGCTACCTAGCGGTGCTGTCGGTCGTAGATGAACCGACTTGCTTTGCGAAAAAGGACAAGAAAAGAAAAATAGGACAGCATAAATCGACTACCCAGAGCCAGAGGAGCCGGAGGACGCAGATGAGCCGAATTGGTTTGCAACTCATAATGTAATATGGCTACCCAGTGGTACAGTGGACGTAGATGAGCCGAATTGAGCAAGACCGTACTAACCCAACTGACAACCATGCATGGCATGCTTAGACTGACCCTCTACTTACAACTACCACGCGGCAGCCGGCGTGATAGGCGGTGTGGACCTTGTTCGCGCGGTAAGGATCCCTCGGCGCTCTTGATGTTGGGCCGATGTTGGGCCGATAACGGGATGCTGTTGAGACGCCAGCAGCACGCTGTCGGCTGGGTAGTGAAATTTCAGGCAGCGTCTCGACATCGGCAGACATCGGCATGTCTTATATACATACATACACACACAAACACACACACACACATATATATATATATATATATATATATATATATATATATATATATATATATATATATATATATATATATATATATATATATATATATATATATATATATATATACATATGCATATGCATGTATATGTATATATACATATAGATACATATATATACACATACATGTGTATATATATAATATATATATATATATATATATATATATATATATATATATATATATATATGTATGTATATATGTATATGATATGACATGTACGAACTATCCGTCCGCGGTACCTCCAGCAGAGGCAGTCATGTGGGTCAGTAACACCGACGCTGTGATGAACAGCTGAGGCGTCCAGCAGCCATTTCTTCATTATGCAATGCCTTTCATTGTCTTTTAATATCCGCCATGCAATTTACTATCTTCTCCCCCGCTTAAAGTCAAGAAAAAAACGAATTGATGCGACTTTGGCTCTGCAACCCAAACAATATTGCTCGTGAATTAGCGTTTGTCGTGATAAGAAGAAGGTAACGTTTTGGCGCCGTATGCATGAATTGCTAGTCATGTGTGTAACTCGGTAACACCACCACCCGAAACAATCTGAAAACCTTGTAGGAGACTTTCTGTGTTGAAGAATCGCCTTGCAAAGCTTCTTGGAAACGAAATGTGTTACTACATGAACTAATGAATTATCCATGTGACCTCAAAGGCTAAGACAATTTGCTTCCGGATGTCTCAAAGCCTATCACTTTGCAAAATTCCTCAGCATCACGCTTGGTATTTGGTTGGTTTGGCTGAAAACGGAGTTGTACCTAAACTTTAACTAAATCGGACAGGTGATGAAGTAAGACGGATACGGTTGGTCCGATATTCGAAGCCGAGATAGGCCCTTTAAGTTGCGCAGATACCGTGCACAGCCTGTTATTTAGCTATTTGGGCTTTAGGTCGCGTCCACAAATATAACCATATTGCGCCCATTACATAGGTATCATGCATAGCTTGTAATGTACCGAAATAAGCGTAAAAGGGGTCGCTAAAGGTATGTTCTCCTGCTTAGTAGTCACATGAGGTCATAAATATTAGTTATCAAGTCATAAATTCGAACAGTCTAAAAGTCACAGTAGCGAACCGAGTGAATTCGGAAATGATCCGCATAAAGTCGCATGAGGCCGTGAGACATAAGTACGTGACCTGACCCATAAGAGGCAGACTGAATTAAGATATACGCTGTCTAAACTCGCAAGTGAAAAGTCTAAAGTTGAAGAGGAAGTCGGTGAGGGGCCGTCTAAAGTCAAAGACCATGAAGCAGTGTTAACTAAAGGTTTTTCGTTAGGTGTGATATGTGGAAACAAGTACAGTAGGATGCCAAAGTTCGACATGGAAACGATGTCATTTAAGATAGCTGATAAGTTGGTTGGTCATTGGTTTTACGACACATCGACCGTTGAGACATGCAGCGTCGCCGATCTTTTACGCCGATTGGTCGCGGATGAAGAGTAGCGACAGGTGAAACTCGAACCCACAACCTTATGATTGTGATACGTGCAACTTACCCCTGGACTACTCGTCCCCATCGCTGATACGTTCTTCAAATACAAGTGTGATTAAATAGCGCACTCATGCATACATCTTTTCCATTTTTTTCGATGTATAATGTTGGGCTAACTATTTTAACGATAACGATTCAATATGCCTATCCTTATCAACTTATGTTTTACAACAGACCATATCATAGCTCAGTTGGTTAGGGCGCTGGCCTGCACTGGTCTCCTCTGTGCTGGCAACACAGGGTTCGAGTCGCTTCGCGCGCTCGCATTTAGCCCCCGGCCGGGAGTGTCAGTTGGCAGCTGGCCCGATAAGGTCGGGGACGAGCTACCGGGTGGCCGTGTCGGTGCATTGGCGGCACGTTAAACTTTCGGTCTAAATTCTGCCGTTGAACTGAAGTTCATGGATCGGGTGGTGGGGTCAGGGTTCACGCAACAAGCTCTGCTTAGCAATAGAACCCTGGCTCCTCAAGCCACCCCAGCAACAACTCGGATTAATTTTTTTTTAAAGGTAAGTATTTTACCTGGAATTACGCCAAACAGATGTTCGTCCATGACAATCCGCAATGGCGAGTATCAACATAATACTTATCAACAAGGTTAGTAAGTAGATATGAAAACTTCATAATGACTCATCGTGAATCCGGATGTCGCTACGCCGTTGGGAGGAGCGTCAATTCAGTGTTCAGAGAGTGGTATACTCTTTATTTCGCGAATACTTTATCACTTCCATCGAAAAGTATGCTTGTCATATGCACTTTTAGCGGGACCAAATCGCCATCATGGAAGTGGAGGACAACCGAAGGCGCTCGTCAAGTTAGCGACAGATCCATATTCACATTGAGTTTGATAATGCCAAATATTGAAGAAGGCTGGACAACTCAGATTTCATCCAAAATTGGCACACGAGCACTCCTCGATATGCAGATCATCACGATTATGAAAGTTAATAAGGTCGTTCATAAATAGCTGAGCTATTCCAGGTCAAAAGGTCATTATTATTATTACTATTATCATTATTATTATTATAATTATTATTCTTATTATATATGTAGTTATTATGCGTCATAACATAGTTTATCCATGCTTCTCAGATTTCCTCCAAAGTGACACACGGGCAATCCTTTGCGGGTTGGTCATCACGAGCATAAATAACGGTTAAGAAGGGCGTTAACAAAGAGCTCAGCTACTTCAATCACGACTTCTTCATGCATTCTCCGTGTAGATATAGTGTACAACGATACAAATTAATATACACATGCACGGTAAATTATGTTGCTATTAGAGCATTGTGCGTGCATTATCATACTAAACTGGCTCATGGGTAACAACGTGATACCCTAATGATGATGAGCGCCATATATAGATGTACTACAATACACAGCGAATATATTCTGGATTTAAGGTCAATGGCCTTAAATCTAACAGGTGAAACTAGTCTGATGTTAAAACTGGCACACAGTCACTCCTCGATGTGCTGATTACCATGAGCATGAAAGCTGAAAGGGACGTTCATAAACAGCTGTGTTATTCGACGCCGAAAGTCAGGGTCACCGAGATCGCACTGTTCATATTTCGGAAAATACTAACACAAAGGTAGTTTTTGATGCGCTGATCACATGAGCATAAAAGCTAAGAAGAACTTTCATAAACACATGAAACATTCAAAGTGAAATGATAGGGTCACTAGGTCAGACTACTAATATTTCCTTCAAAATTGTCACACAGGTGGCCTTTGACGCGCTGAACATATCGAATCTACACGCTAAGAGGACGTTGATAAACGGCTGTATTATTCAGTCAGAATTTCTTCTTACCTTGACGGTATTGATATAACGTACGTGAATCTGCACGTGAACGACTTTCTTCAGCCGTTAAAGCTCTCCGAGAGAAGAAAAGGTTTTCTTTTCAGCAGAAAACTTCATCTCCACCTGCCGGTCAATATTCCAACATCTGTTCCATGGTGTCGTGTCGTTGCGGTGTGATGTGTCCTGATCTTATAAGTGTTCAGTGCATGTGATTTCTTTCTTCAAGTCTGATGGGGTGCCATGCCACGATCAAAATTCAATACACTCCTCTGCCAACAACAGCTTAGGCCGGGGACCCTGATAGAGCCCGGGTCGCACATGCTGCTCTAAGACTCACCTATGTGAGCATTACGCGTGGCTCACGCTAGTGTTGCTCGATCGTTCGTGTTGCGTGAGATAGGGCGAATGGTGTGGATGCGCTGGGTTAGATAGTGCCTTTGGAACTCGTGATGTAGTCTCCATTGGGTGTTTTTTTGGTATACTTTTTTCCTGTCTCACTTTATCTTGTTTCTACAGGCTTAGCCCAGATGGGCCCATGTGGTCCTTATTTAGCTTCAACACTTTATGACTTTATCCCACGATTTTTCCAGACCATGCCCCATCGAATTTAAAGTACCGCGATGTCGCATGGGCGCCGTATTTGCTCCCGTACTTCATGAGCATATTTCTAGGACGTTTCCACCACAGCCAGATATTCGGTGGCACGACTGGCTGAGCGACAGGACCACTGCTGGGACATTCAGGAGTCTGTATTGTTATTGTAATTTAGGGGAGCATCGACTGCGAAGGTCATATAGCTCCAGGAGCCTACTCGCTCGTTTTTCCGCGCACGTTTGATGCCGCCCGGAAGGCAATTCATTTTCAAGAATCTATGCCCTATCCCAGGGGTGCCACTTTACATACGCATATGGGAACTGCCTTTCCCCAATCATTAGTTTGCCCTCCCACAATCATTACTTCCCCCTCCCCAATCAGACATATTCTATTCTTAGCTGGAGCCGACCATTCAGAAAGCTCGAATGTACTCGCTCCCCCACTCAACATGATTTTTTACTGATCCAGAAACACATGCCATCATTCTGTTATTTGGCACCTGAGTCAATGTCACAAAGTGACACACATACACCGTCCGAAAGATATCTTGTGATGCGTTCGCAGCTGTCCGGATGACCAATAATACATCGTACACCCGGTATATTTATTCTTCCGAATGGCCAAAGAAATATTCTTCCGGACGGGTCGAATATGTCAATATTGAATTATTCAATATTTCAAGGTACGTGGTCGATCGTTGCGATCATTGCATTTATAGTTTCTATCAGGTACATGCTTCAAGGAAGCTTCGCATGGCATTCGATCAGCGTGGAGGTTACAGGGACACTAGCGAAAAGTCAAGGTAGAAAATCGATTTTTTTCAGTCTCGTAGTCCCATAGCTTATATGTATATATTTGCCGCGAATTTGTCACACCAACACCTAAGCTCATACACGAGCAAAACATGGTTGGCGCTCTCCGAACGCGTAGATAAGGATTCCATCGGACGTCCGGTAGATTTCGGACGCATTTTTTGGCCCGGGAGGCCTGGAACGCACGCTTTATCTCGTTTTAGGGACGGGGAATCGACCATAATTACCGTTCACGGCTGCGGAGCGATACCCGTAAAAGGTACGAGTGGAAGCCCTTGGATATTGTCAAGATTAAGGCTCATTGTAATATGGTATATTTATGGTACATGGTGAGGGTTTCATCGGTCTACCCGTTTCCGATTTGCTATGTTGATGCACGCACAATAATCGAAGATCAATATAGCTTGACCAGTGGCGGATTTTGGATTTGGTCAGGGGAGGGGCATCGATATTTTTGGTCCCCACTCTGGACTTAGTGCTCATTCTGTAGGTGAGAGTGCCACTATAATGAAAATATGTTCTTGAGCGGGAGATGGGGTGAGCTCCAAAAATTGTGTGCTGTATTATATCGGGATCCCTTATATCGGTCCAGTGTCCCTTCATACCGGCCGTCGGCCCTCATTTGACCGGTTGATCGAAGATCCCCTGGATCGCCCAATTTCTTGTGCTTCGTCGCGGCTCATGTCGTAACATGTCTTCAACGATTGAGCCCTTCAGAGGCCAAAGGGGAGTACATCCCTCCCCATCTAGATCCGCCATTGAACATGACGTGCAGACTGATATTCGTTTTGATCGCTTTACATTGTGTATGTAACCGGAATGTGTGACGAAGTTCCGACTAGAAAAACTCAGCTGCTTATACATGCCATTGTTAGATATTATGCTCATAATGATCTGCACGGCAAGGACTACCCGTGTGCCAACTTTGAAGAGGATATAAGCAGTCTGACCTCAATGAACTTGACCGTGGACCTTGTATAGTCATGATACGACAGCGATGAGCGCGTCAAGTGTGTCAACTTTGAAGGCACAATTGAAGACGCACAATGTGACCCAATTTTGAAGGAAATCTGGGTAGTTCCCCCTTAAGCGATATCCAGTGAATATGAAATTTAATGTCAATATGAATATGTTGCTAATTTGACGGGCGTCCAGCAAAGATGATTGGGCCATACCCATTTCTTCCTAAGACTTACGTAGCATTTTTTCTGCAGTTAAGTCATGTACACATCGACTTGAAACAATTTCAATCTGCTCTGCATTTTTAACATCGTTTCAGCGCCCTCACATTACTTATAAATGTAGATGCGTGAATCCACAAATAAGCATAGCTACATACCACACTTAAAACATCTTATTGCGCAACAAGACAACTATGGGCCAAAATACCATGCTAATGCGGCCATAATGGACGTAGTGCACCCAAGGATGGGGTATTAAATCTGGGCAAAAAAGTTTTTGTCTCACTTTCCGATTGTGAAAATATGAATACCAGCCAAAACCCCAGTCCCTACGCTTATTCCACCATCACTCCCACCACGCACCTATTAAGGAAATTTTGGCTATACCTACAGGTCAGACCCTGGGTCGGACTGATCTATTATATAAAACTACATCTCTGGCCTAAAGTAGAGGAAGGATCGCTATAAGTTGAAGCGGGGCCGCAATAAATCGGAGGTGAAAGGGCGGGGCATCGGAAGTTGAAAAGCGAACGCCTTCCTCGTCTGTGGGGGACAATCCCAACAGGAGAATGACTAGGAGACGCGCCTCACATATCCATCACGATGGCCCTGTTGTTGGATTTAATGATGAACGGTGTGGTAAAATGTGAATCGAGAAGCTCCGCGTATCCAATGTGCTATCAAGAGACTTGTGAAATGCGAAATAAATGACATGTCTGCGTAGTACTGGTATTTTCACACCACTATGCCATTTATTATATGACATTATATCTGTCGTAGTCAAGTAATGAGCCGTACAATTAACACGCATTAGCATTTCCTGTGTGTATGTGATCGTGTTTTTGCGAGGATCCTGTCCATATCTTCGGACGCTTGAGCCATCTCGATCATTGTCATAAATCTTTATTAGTCTCACACATGGCATATACGATAGCAACCGAAGCATAACAAATTGGTGTCGATAGCAAGATATCGTGACGTGCTACACAATAATATTTGTTATATGTCCCCAAAAGCTGTAAAGCGACGCAGAGTTGTTGCAACTCAACCCATATGCACAAACACGGCGAAATACCCTAGTCGTGCGACGGTTACACCATTTCATCCAACATTCCTTCATTATTAGCATATATGTATGTATATATATATAAATATATATACATACATGTGTGTGTGTGTGTGTGTGTGTGTGTGTGTGTGTGTCTGTGTGTGTGTGTGTCTGTGTGTATGTATGTCTGTCTGTCTGTGTGTCTGTCTGTCTGTGTGTCTGTCTGTGTGTCTGTCTGTCTGTCTGTATGTCTGTCTGTCTGTCTGTGTGTGTGTGTGTGTGTCTGTGTGTGTGTCTGTGTGTGTGAGTCTGTGTGCCGATGAACACGCAGATATTCCCTTCCAAAGCAGCTGATCAACACGTCACAATCGATTTGCGATAACAATTTTGCCGTTCAAGGGTACGGCACATCACACAAATGTAATGAAAACATTGACAAGATAACCATTTCATTTCGCAATAGGCGTCATATGTCGTAGAAGAAACCATTATCGTATTTCACGCCACAGGTGACCCTCGCTCAGCATGCGCGATCATGTTCACCGTGTTTGATGCCAATGACGGATCGATCGCGAGCAGCCATGTGGCCATGTTCAACCATGCTGCGACCTTACAGCGGATCTCCCCAATGTTACCACCATGTGGCTTGCACCCAATGACGCCGCGACTACTTCACGATAGATTCTGACGCTACGGTTTATACATCCGCTGACGTTGCAGGTCCATAACGTTTGCTCACTGATGTTGCAACCGTGTAACGATGGCCCCTGTCACTGGCGCTGCGATGGTGTTCCACAACGCCTTCGTCAGGTGGCGTGTGATCACGGAGACATTGGCCGTACGACGTGTGCTCCCAGTCGATTCGGTCCCAGGGCTCGCTCTCAACGATGCCGTCGTCAGAAGACACTCCTTGGAACTACCGACCTTTTGACACGCCATCAGTGACGATGCATCCGCATCATGTTGGCTAACTGACTGTGCGGACGTTAAGCGTACGCCCTGAGACAATTCGCCGGTAGGATGTCAGCGCACTGCTGGTGCAGCCATGTGATTTCCGCTCACTGCCAATATGACTGTATGGCATTCGTTCACTGAAGCTGGCATCATATGACGGTGCCGAATGATCCTGCGATGAGTCCAAATGAGCCGCATGCCGCGTGACGCCAGACGCGGGCACCGCATAGCACGCACGGGCTGCACACCTGCCGGGCACGGTTCAGCTGTGTAAGTTGGGTCACAAAGAAAAGAAACAGACACAAGACGCAGTACTATTACTACTAGGACACAAAAAGAGGAATAACAGAGGAACACTGTTATCTCTTTAAGGATGATCTAAGCGAAGCAGAATAGTTTGTGCATTAAAAGAAATAGGCGAAAGAACAAATAAGCCGAAATTACATACACACACACATGCATGCGCATATACATACATATACATACCACTGTTTGATATAAATTATGGCAATGGTAAGAAACACATATTAGGTTGATGTATGATAACATGATACACTGATACCATACAACATTTGTAATTTTATTTAGATACACAACGACGAATCAAAGTGGATCACTGTGTTCTTAGGATCGACTGAACAAACCCATGGACAGTTGGTGCCATTCTGATGGGAAGAGAGCATTTCTCTGGGAGATTTCAGACCCTCCCCAACTGATTTCAGCCAAGACACCAAAAGGCACCCTTCCCTCACACAAATGTATGGATCAACCTCTGCAGAAAGCTAAGGCATCAGTAACAGCCAGTCACAGTCTGAGACTGGACGAACAGTCATGGGCACAGAAGAAGAACCTTGAGTTATTTTACGACACATTCACCTACTAGGTCATCACCATCAGCAGCCTTTCACTGGGAATTATAAGATCCCACCTAAATGTTTTGCAGCAAATCTCCATAGTCATGGGCCAACGCTATGGCTGACATTGTCTGCTGATCAATTCTCTCCTTTTCCCATTGGTCTGATGTTTACTTTTGTCTTGATATCTTCTTTTATTCCGTTCTCTCAAACTGCCCACATTCACCCCATTGGTATTTTGCATGTCCTGAATGTGGTCATTATGAGTGACCACCAAGGATGTAGTGCTATATAATTTTTGGGAATTAGTTATATAATTATGACTTACAATTCCCAATGTTGGCTTTCTCCCCACCGCCATAATTTCAACTTTCAATATTGGCCATATGGAGTGTGCGCCCAATCCATTTGGGACAGCCTTCATGTATTTTGCCCCCCCCAATAGTACTGCCGATATGTGAAATAGTTGGAAGAATTGGGGTTTGATGATACGAGCATGTAACTTTTATGCCTGAGCCTTAAAGTACATATGGAAAATGTACTCATGGTAAATGTAGGTGAGAGGAGATGTACGTAAGATCAAATGTATGTAAGGCACATGCACCTAACAAAATGTGCTTAAACGCAAAGCCACGCATGTACATACATTAATTCATAAATACATTTGTTGTTGCTTTTACGTTTACGTTCCGTTGCGCTTACGTACATTTGACCATACATACATTTGCGCTTACGTACGTTTGCACTTAGGTACATTTACGCTTACGTACATTTGGACATACGCACAGCGTTGGAAAAATGGCCGTTTTTTTAACACTTGCAAGTCAAAGGAATTATACACAAAAAAAACTTGCATTACCAAATATCAGACGAACAGGTAATAAAAATATACAAAATGAAAGCAACCAATCAATCAAAAATTATAAGGATATAATAAAAAAAGAAAGGTAATATCGAGGAAAAAAAATAGCACCTAGGTCTACCTAGGTGGGTACCTACCAACCTACATACATCAGTGCAATGTATCTATAGGTAAGGCATCATGCTTTGATCATGATTGATCATTACACACCAACGACAATGACAGTCATTCAATTTCAGCAAATCAATCGAGCCTAATTGCCTACGTCGGCCGACACCACAACACAGCAGTTACTAGCTACTTCCTGCTCCCGATCAATTAATTAATCAAATGCATCCTAAGTAACGCACAAACTTGCCCACAACTTCCATTTACCAAAAGATACCACCTCTGGGCTTCCAAATTCAAAACATGAAGTAATCCCTTCTCAAATGAAGGACGCCTCCTTCCGTCTCACGGCTGATAAAGGGAAACCACCACTGCCGAAGACGGCTTAGAAATTGACCAGCTGTGAGCCGGATGAGAATCGTGGCTCTATGGCTGCCACTCTTTCGGAAGCTTTTTTAAACCACTGCGAAGAAAGACTATAAATATTTTAATTTGTAATGCTTCCTGAAAGATTGGGATGTGCTACATTGATTGACGTACAAGGAAAGGTATATTTATGAAGTTTGAAGCAAGCCTATGTCATATACACAAAGGATATGAACTGAAATTTACGTGTGGAAATTATCCACAACTGTCCAAAACGTTCTGCAAACCCGCTAAAACTTTGTGGAAAATAGATAACCAGATAACTAAAAATTTCAGTGTTTTGATTTCACGGCACGCATTGGTTCAGAACACCGTATATTTGTGACAAATACTGGTTTTCCCACTCAGTCACGGAGGTATTTCACACATCGCAGAAAAACAAATTAACAAATTGACAAATTGAAAAACAAATTTCAATACATTTTCTCAGCTTTTTCATTCACAAAAATCGTTTCCTGGTGGTGCGAATAAAACGATTTTAGACGAATTGTTTTAGTATAATTTTCCTTCAACCGTTTTATAGTTCAAAACCCATATCCCAATAGAGGGCAAGTAACAAACCAGTCGGTGCACCAGCGTCCTGTTCAACGGGTGTGTTGTGGATATTCATTAATTGTGCTGTGTGAGCATGTCAGGAGTGTCAGGTAAGGATTTATAAAATTGATTGGCATCGATTATTTATACCTTTGTTCGCTAACATTCATCAGGCAGTTGGCTTAAAACCTATCACAAAAATGTGTTTTTGTTTTTGAGCCGAGTGGTAATGAGATTACAAATTAAGACATTTGTAGCTTAATCAGCCAGTTCTATTCCAGGCGAACACCACAGAAGCGTTGGAGTGGTGATTCTTGAGTGAGAGTGCATTCTTGCATATTGATAGCAGGCTGAAATTGTGTACTGACTTTCATATCAATAGCCGGTTTTACAGCGGAAATCTGGCCGTCTAGTCGCTTTTGAACCTTCCAAGTCATTCCTAGCTTGAACTAAAACATTTCATACATGAACTAAAAAAAGTACATCGGAGAGTATTTAATATTACGAAAAATCGATTTTTCTCAATTTTCTCATTTTTTCTGACAAGTGTTTTTTGGTGGTGGGAATGAAATATTTTAGGCAGATTGTTTTAGCATAACTTTCCTTTAACCATTATATATTCCGAAACCCATATCCCAATAGACGGCAAGTGACAAATTAGTCGGTGCACGAGCGTCCTACTGCCGGGGTTGGTTGGCTATTGGATTTTACGACACAGCGACTGTTGAGTCATGCAGCGTCGCCCACCTCTCACGCCGATTGGTCGCGGGCGAAGAGTAGCGACAGGTGAGACTCGAACCCACAACATTGTGAGACGAGCAACTTACCCCAAGGCTACTCGTCCCCTCATAGTACTTGGGTGTGTTGTGAATATTTATTAGTTGTGCTGTGTGAGCGTGTTGGGAGCATCAGGTATGGATGCATAAACTTGGTTCACATAGATCAAGCATACTTTTGCAATCATTTTATCCACTGTTCCTCAGGAAGTTGGCTTATAACTAAATTCACTCAATTCTTCGCTATTGTAGCCATGGCGCCAATTTGTCATCTGGCAGCCATTCGTCAGCTGCCAGATACCGTAGAGCTGAGTGCAGTCTCCACGTAAATCAGAAACCATATTGCAATTTGCCAATGTTCATAAGTTTAATTATACTTATTTCAGCAACTTCGAAAGTAAAACCTATTTCGTTATTAAAACTGATGTCATAATTATATCTAGTGGTCGCTTTTAACTTGCAGATCATTACGCCGGGTCTTCTCCCTCTAGCTTGCTCTTGAGACCATGTGACCTGGGAGCAAAAAGCCTTTGTAAAACCAACTACTCACTACAATTTGAGGGAAACAGTGTGCTCTTTTAATGCGTGGAAACAATTAATCATAGTATATGACTGCTGTGTTCTATATTTACTATTACATCGGAAAATGTATGCGCTCTTTTGTTTATAGAAATGTATGTACTAGCGTATGGCTTGTCGAAGTTATACACTGATATTTTACCGAACCCAATAATTATACACTCCCAGTCCAAGACGCAGATGTGAAAATCCAACGCTGCATACGTGCATTTTCACTCACTTACATTCGT
Organism: Imbricaverruca yamaguchii; assembly: GCA_034440575.1. Classification (NCBI taxonomy): domain Eukaryota; kingdom Metazoa; phylum Arthropoda; class Thecostraca; family Neoverrucidae; genus Imbricaverruca; species Imbricaverruca yamaguchii. The sequence goes on along the minus strand of JAOTOL010000752.1, from coordinate 24,617 downwards.
GCAATGTAAATCTACACCATTAATTTCCCGCTCATATACATTCATACTCATCGAGGCGCATACCGACTTCTGGGCTTCCGTACATTTGCGCATACATGTACATACATTTGCGCATCAACAAATTTGCCATGCGCGCATTTAAGCTTACGTACATTTGTCATACGTGCATCTGTGCTTACGGACAATTCCCATACATACATCTGCGCTTCCGTATATTTGCTTACATACATTTGAGTACATACATCCGTCATACGTACCTAGGTACTTACTAGGCTACTAAGCCTATTAATCCCAGCCTAGCCCACCATCATTGTTGTCCTAGGTAAATAGTCCAGCCTAGCCCACCTCCATAAGGTAAATTAATTCTTGATGCAATTATAACCCGCGGACAAAAAACTATGCAAACATTAACCTGAAGTGCCGATGTCTCAAAAAGGAGTTCCATTTCCAAGAAAAAATATCAAATTAATTCAAAACACATTAGGAAACACCACACAATATACCTGATTAAATAGGCTACTTTGTACCTATGTATCTAAATATATTTAAACGAGTCTTCATAAATATATCCAGCAACTACCATATTTATCAAGCCTAAATAGCTACCTAGGTTCCACATTGATACGTTGAACCTAGGTAAAATAAAATCCAAAAAATAAATTCCAAGAAGTCAGAAGTTACTATGAACTGTAATTTACCACATTTTCAATGCGATCCTTCATACATAATACTTTTCTTTCTTCAAAAACAGGTCAGGCTGGGTTAGGCTTGCGTTTCTAACGTTACAATTTTTCAAGACAAAATTCCTGAGAAAAAAAAAATTTCCATTAAAAAAGATTGTGTTCTTTGGGGGATTTAAGGTGCAATGACCATGTTCATCATACAGTAATTTTCTTTTTAGCATGTAAGGTTAGGCCAGGTTAGATTAGGTAATCCTACATTTTTCTTCATTTTGAACATTGCTTCTTATGCTATATTACCCAACTCCGTGCCCCTTTTCGGGCAATATTTTGCATCTGAACTGAAAAGTATGCATTTGCAGAGGAAATGAGTGGTCGCATCATATTTAAACACATTTATAAACTTGCAAAGAAAAAACTTTTTTTTAAATTAAAAAAAATACCTTAAACTGCAAACATCATAAAATGTCAGTGAATTCCTAGAGCCTGCACGAAATGGCCTGAGGAGCCTCAAGTACCCAAGTTAACAAAATAAGGGTTTCATGCCAAAGGCTTTCTGTTTCTTCACATCCATGTTTGGGTCAGGACCTACCACACTAGGAAAATCCTGACAACTCCTCTGGCTCCACTCATGGTTAGGTGCAGCTCAGGTGAGCTTGATCAGATATAACTGATTACTGGGATACAAGAAAGGCTTGAGCTTCATCAGAGCTTACTTAGCTTACTTCAACCTGAGCTTACTACACTTCGAATTCCAGGATCGTTGCCATTCTGACTGTATACTTGACAATATAGAAGGGTTATAATTAAGGGTTGTAATTTAGCCGCCCCGGTAGCTCAGTTGGTTAGAGCGCTGGCCTGCGCTGGTCTCCCCTGTGCTGGCAACAGAGGGTTCGCGGCAACAGTCGCTTCGCGCGCTGGCATTTAGCCCCCGGCCGGGAATGTCAGTTGGCAGCTGGCCCGATAAGGCCGGGGACGAGCTACCGGGCGGCCGCGTCGGTACATTGGCGGCACGTTAAACTTTCGGTCTAAATTTTGCCGTTGAACTGGAGTTCATGAATCGGGTGGTGGGGCCAGGGTTCACGCAACAAGCTCTGCTTAGCAATATAACCCTGGTTCCTCAAGCCACCTCAGCAACAATTCGGATTAAATTACTTTAAAAAAAGAATAAAAAAGTATATATATCTTGGAGGGAGCCGTAGGTGGACCACACGGCCATTGCTATGGCGTCTTTGACGGTTATGTCAGCAGCTTCGTTTCCCGCGAGTCCAACATGGCTAGGAATCCAGCAGAACACGATATTTCTTCCGATGTCATGTAAGGATTGTACTACTTTCATAATCCTCCGAACAAGTCGGTTATACTGGTTAAAGATGTTCAGTGCCTGGAGACTGCTCACAGAGTCTGTGAAAACCACATGCTTTGTGGACCGGTCTTTCTGTATAAAATAGAGGGCTTGCAGAATAGCATACAGTTCGGCAGTAAAAATCGAAGCTTGCATCGGTAAACAAAAAGATCGAACACCTTGTCGACTTACGTAAGCACACCCGACACCAGAGACCGACTTTGAGCCGTCTGTGTAAATGCGCGAAAAGTCGTGATATTCATGTATTTTTTTCAATGCTAACATGAGGAGTTCCCCTGGGTTTATCAGTCCTTTCTTTGAGCAGGTCAAAGTCACGTCAGTCTTCACTGGGACAGCATGCCAATGGGGAGTGCTCGGTGTGATTACACGTGCTATGGAACGCGGCCGGACGTTAGAATCAATAACCTGTCAATAATCAATAATGAATGCTTTTGTCTGTACTGAATGCGCTGGAAGGAACTACGTAGGTCTCACTTTACCACTGCAACGGTCAAGGTTCAACGCAAACCGGGTTCTTCGGTCGCCTGCCATTTTTAAAAATCGTTTTCACCCAAACATGCCCAAAGCCGGTACCACGCAATGGTCTGTTGTGAACCATCGTGTAACGTTTCAAATCGGTATAAGTTGAGGCAAAACTTTTAGGTCAAGGGTTAGCTTGATATATTAAATGGCGATATTTCAGTGATATCGACCTGACGCGAGGTTCGGTTGGTAATCGGTCGGTAATCGGCTCGGTAGGTAGTCTCTCATTTTCTCTCAAACCTATCAAAATCTGGTATGAAGCAATAATCAGTGGTGAACACTCGAGTAACATTTCAAACCGAGACATGTCAAGGTCAATTATTTCATTGAGTTTTTCGATGTCCTCGCGTTTCATCGCCATGGCTTCAAGTTGGAAAAAAGGATGTAATTCGTGCTGTGTCATTCATGCACTCTGGTTGTTGAGTATCAGAAAGTTGATATTTCGAAATAATATCGACGGGTCAAAATTCAAGCTGATTTCTTCGGTCGCCTCATTTTTTTAATGGTTCCCCCAAGCCTACCCAGATCCACTATCAAGCGACAGTCCATGGTGAACCATCGAGTAACATTTTTATACCGGGATGTCAAGGTCAAAGGCTATTTTTAATTTTCGAAGTTCCCGCGATACGTCGCTATGTGTTTCATTTGCACTAAGCCGACGTCCTTCGACGTGGCTTTTGCCGTATTATAATGCTACATTTAGAACTAATTTCTAAGGTCAAAGGTCAAACCGATATCTTTGGTCGCCTCGCACTTTATTATTCGTCCTAACATATCCACATCTGGTAACAAGGAAGTGTTGTGGTGCAATCCAAGTAACATTTCAAACCGGGACATCAATGACAAGCAGTGTTGGAAAAATTGGCATTTGCTGGTATCATGCATACTAATACATTTTGTACTCCAGGATTGTGACTAGACTAAATGAAATACTTTGTATTCCAGAATGGAAAAGGAAGAACAATATTGTTTGGTCGAGTGCTACCACTCAGTCCATACCGAAAACAATATCGCAGTTTCAGTAGTCCCCAAGTGCCGACCCGTGAACGACCACTATACAACTTCGAAAGGTGGTACAAACGGACACTGTCGGTGTTGCGCTAGAAACGTCGGCACAAATGGAGGCATGTCATATCATGTGAGAAAACGCTATTTTGTTGTCGATTTGTGTCAATATAGTCAATAATTAATTCAATATATTCAATATTTATTCAATAATGATTCACTATTAATCAATGCTCATTCTGATATATTGTATATTTATATTAATAAATATGTATTCAATATTTATCATTAAATATTTGTGCTAGAGTGCTCACCAAGAAGTACCAGAAATCCCTAGTTGGTAAATCTGTGGGTACTTGCTAATGCCAAAATGAATACTTGAAGCATTGTTTAGCCATTAAGGTGCTTTGAATGTGCAATCAAAGGTCATTTTGTTAAACAGACAACTTCTTTTCAGACACAATAAGCGCATTCAATGCAAAAAAAAGTCACTTCAAATTTCCTCAAAGTGGCTTCGGAGCAAGCAAGTTCTCCGAGGTGACGACAGCAGAAAATAAAGTAAAAGCACAGTAGTAAATAAAGAACACAGGGGGAACCTGGTGTTCGCAACCCATGACAGCAGCATTTTCGCGTTCGGAATACGGGACACTACCACAAAATAATCGCCCGTTTTTCAGCTGCTTCTTGCCATCAGCGCCGACGTCAGCACGCGGCCGTCGTCCATCCTCGGTACGGCAGCCCGATTACCAACATCACAAACATCCAGTGATCTAATGGAGACAGCCACAAACAGCAGGAGTATATAGCCTGTGAAGAACAGGTGCGGATATCACATGCTGCAGATAAAGCCAACTGATAACGTGCCTAACTGATGACAAGCTAAGACCGATCAAGTGCAAGTTGCTGCTGGTGCAACCTGACATCATTGCCAAGGAAGACTGGACTGGACTGAAGTGGACACCTGCACCACTTTTAACCTGATTGGTAAACCCAAATTGCCTGAGTAAACATGTCCAGAGGACAAAGGAGACGTGGACGAGGAGGTGGTGCCGGTGGTGCAGCTCAGTCATCCCAGAGTAGTAGTGCTGACTACACTACTAATGCTGGGACAACCTATGCAAATGTGGTGACAGGTGGTAGTGATTCAGCTGCCACAAAATGCTCTACCTGTGATGTCACAGTTGCTCTGGATGCCATAGGATGTGACAGGTGTAGCTGCTGGTTTTACCCTTCAACAATGTGCCTTGGTTTAGCTGCGGCAGTGGTCCAGGCAATTGTTGAACATGGAGGTGATGGCATTGCATTTATATGCACTGACTGCCAAGCTTCCAGTTCCTCAGGAGGGAATAGGGTAAGTCCTGGAGCATTTGGGCAGCTGTACCAGACTGTTAAAACATTGTGTAAGGCTGTTGAGGCACTTACTGTTCAGGTACGGTCATTGATGTCTGGAGGGTCTGGGGAGGCAACTCCGAACACCTCCAAACCCTGCCCTGAGAAGCTCACAGTGGAAATTCGAGAGATGGAGGAGCAGAAGGAAAGAAGGTACTCTATAATTATCCGTGGTTCTAGAGCTAGATCCCTGCCCGAAGTTCAACAAAAAGTAATGGCAGCAGCACAAAAAGTCATCGGTGCTGAGGTTGTCCTGACAGATAGTGTACGCATTAGTCAGGAGAAGGACATTTATAGGGCTAAGATAGCTGATAGTGATATACGAAAACTGCTTCTTGAAAAGGCCAGAGAAATGGCAAAACATGAGGACTTACATTTATATTCAAGTCCCTTTACATTCATAGGGACCTAACATACACTGAACAATAAGTTCTACAGGTGCAGGCATGCTAGGATGGAGAGAGGTGAGATGATGCTAGGATGGAGAGGGTTATAAGAGGTGAAGCTGAGCTGATCATCACAACTCCCTGTCTTGTGGTGCCATCCATCATCCACTTCTTTGTTTCTGCATGCTGATGTGACCAAAAATGACAATGTGCATTACTTATGCATATTACATAGGTAAGTCTACTGACTAGGTACATATTGTTTTCCTTTGGTTACTGGTAAATAAATTACATGCATCAAAAAATATTATGTCCATGAAAATATAGTTGAAAATGTATTGAGGAAATCTGTCTGCACTCTGACTCCAAACCTAGAAAGTAGGTTTCGGAATCTGGTTGAGTTTGGATTTTGGAATGCTGCTGTGCCACACTCTGGTGGCAAGTAGACATCTTTTATTTGTGCATAGCCTCATGGGCAGCAGCAATGCCATTATAAAAACACTATGCAAGAGTGAGGTAGCTTGGTTGGGTATTATTGCACAAAATCATGCTCAAATTAGGTATGAATATGAACTTGTATCTATGGATTTATTGGTGGCCAGTAAAGCTGACATCAAACACACATTTAGGTCACAGCTGGAACAAATTGTACTGGAAAGAGCTGATCACGCTTATGTGCATGACCCATGGTAGAAGTGAGCAGGTGTGGCACAGTGGTTGCTGTCTCAGTTTGGTTGTGTTGTATGGTAGCCCAGATATGTACTGAGAAAGGTGCAAAATAAAGGTCATTATTATTATTATTATTAGTGCTAGCCCATACACAAAGAATAGGTAGAGCTGTGTGATCAGGCTTTAATATCTGGATTGTAAACAGGTCCATCATTTATGAATATCACCATATTTTTGTTATTTATGAACTGAACATAATGTGGGAGATATTCAAAGGCATCAGCCTCAAATAAGGTGCCCAGTAAACAGAACATGTTCAGATACCTACCTTTTCCCCTAACCAATGTAAGCAGGTAGGTGGGCATCTATATCTTTTTGGCCTTGTGAAATACCAGCCAGGTCTGCGATACATTTACACTCCAGTTTGATGCAGGTTGGTTGGTTATTTGGGCTTAGGGGCGCATCGACTGCTTCGGTCATACAGCGCCCCAGTTTGATGCAGGTCACAACCTACCTACCTACTTACTTGCATTTAGGAACTAAGCCCTACCTATTTAAGCTTGTTGATCTTTGACACAAATACATTGATAAATACCTACTCAACGTACACACTTGTCTGTGGCAGAACCTCATGCAAGGGCTGAGCACCAACCCTGCAAGAACTTGATCATGATGCAACTGCAGGAACGCTTCCACGTGTCCGATTACCAACGGCTTTTCCTTTTGCAAAAAGTCAACAGGAATTGTGGTGATTTTTTAGCTCACAACAAATGGCAACAATTTTGAAGCCGTGTGTTATTGTTTATGTGCTGCCGTCTGCCGGCACGCATGTAAGCTCGGTGCCGCTGAGCGTTTACGGTGTCATCTAGCGGTCGAATGCAGAACTATTTTTGGAACTTATGAAACCGGGTACTTATGACTTTGGGTACTTGTGAATTCACCCTGTCTGGAGTATTTTGGAAGTTATCTGGCAACTTTTGGAACTTATGAAACCAAATCTGGTATATTTTGGAACTTATGACTCTTGGTACTTGTGACACTTGGTACTTATGAAGGCTCCCAAATGTCCATTTCGGGGCTCGTGGGAGTTTGGTAAACAAAGAGGCGGGTACTCCCAATTGTAGCATCGGGAACTCCTGCCTAGATCTATCTAACATTGAGCTAGCCCTTGTGCATGTATGCGGACGAATAACGTAATTCGGTTCAGTTCCGGGGACCGTTCTTAGTACCTTTCCCCACATTGAAGAATAGTCATCGATGTTGCCGTAGCTAGCAGCAGCGTCACCAGCGGGTTTTCTTGTGTTATGATTCGCATTGCAAACATGGCGTCCATTTGTTTACCTCGATCGCGCCTGAGGGATATCACCTGCGTGACGTCAGTGACGTCACGGCGGGAACGGGTGAACCCAAAGCCCTTTATGGTCATAATTAAGATGATATGCCAGTACCTTGCAAGTGGGAATTAAATGAAGTAGCATGATGGTCATGGCTTTACTTTTGACCAGAATGTTTGTTTGTAGGTGTGCAGGTAGGTACTACCTATCTACCACCCCAGTTCCTGGAACCAATTATATCTGGGCTTAAGGGTGTATTGACTGTGTTTGTCATACAGCACCAATTCTATCTGAAAATATGTTGTGAATATAAGAACTTGGATGACCCCCTGACATTGTCAGAGATATCTAGCCCTGCTAGAGATGATAGATACAGGTGTGTGTGTGTGCCTGGTATAAATAGACCATTGCATGAAATGTGGTAGTATGCACCAGGTTGGTGTATCTTGTGCTTTTGTAATTGCTTCATGTTGGCCATATTTTTGTGTACTACATATCAATGATAGCTTATTAATATTATTACCTGAAGAATGAAATGGAGATGAAGCATTCATTTTGGTAATATTGTGCCATAAGGTGGTAACAAAAAAAGTGTTCACACATTTGTCTCCATAAAGGAAATAATGGATTTGGTTTGGCTAGGTTAGGTTAGATTAAGTTTTTAAAAGTTAACATTTTTGACACACAAAAAAAAATCCACAAAATTTTAGAATTTTGGGAATTTTTTTTTCAGGAGGTTAAGTTGTTTTTGTATTATATTTTGAGAATTTTTTTCCAATTGGAAGTGTTGCATTTTTCAGTTAATTTTGGAAACATTCATTTTATGCTATATTACCTAACTCAAAGCCACATTTTTGACATTATTTTACTCACAACCTGAAAAGTAAGCATTTGCACATAAAATATGTGGTTTCATCATTTTTTGAGACAATGAAATGTCCAAAGCATCATATCTCCACAAGCTGCTACACCTGTGAGTTGTAGTAGATTCTTTTATGTCATGGTTGAAGCAATGTTAATCAATGATATCAATTATTAATTCACTGGCTCCATATTGTAGCTTGTAGCAAGAAATTCTAGATTGGGTATTAAATGGTTTCCAATTGGCATGCCCTTAAGCCAACATAATGGGTATTAAATGGATTGCAATTGGCATGCCCTTAAGTCAACATAATCTAAGTTCCAACTGTTTGTGCAAAATTAGTTACTGTTTGATTGAAGCATTTACATGCTTAGTTGTTGTCCAGAGTTTGATGTAAATCTTGCACTTTATTACTGTAGTTGTCTATATTTATACCACTTGAATAGTTTTATAATTTCAGAGTAATCCACTGACCTACAATGCTTAAAAAGGTTTTCTTTTATTTGTTGTGTCAGTGAGCAATTTTGAAACATTGCAAACAAAGTTGTTCAGGATGAATGTACTGTGGTACCTCAAAATATCCAAATATTGTGATTAATACAGTGTAAGATAGTGACACATGTGTTTGAGTGAACTGCTTGTAATCAGTAATTATCTGTCATCAATATTAAGCTCATATTCTGGTATGCTGGATGAGCAACATAATTGAGTGTAGTGCAGTAGATATTCAGGCTAATTATCCCAAATATCCATGCAAATTGGCCATAGTAAGATTTCTTTCAGTGTATATGTGTGCATATGCTTTTAAGCATGTATACAGAGCTGAAGTAGTTTTGAATGTGATGCATTCAGCTATTTTCATCAATAAAGGCAGGAATTAGCAGTGAAATTCTTCCATGGATCTGAATTAGGATCTCAAAACATAGTTTAAGCCTATTGCACCTGTTTGTCACCCTGAATGGATGGGAAGTGCTGGTTGAGGTGTAGTAGAGTATAAGGTAAGCTGTTGTTGCACAGGAATACCACCTCTAACTCCTTTGTTTGAGTGGATTCAGAGAACTTCAGGACAATTGTGTGATGAGTGTTGGTAAATTATGCAATGAAAGCAGCAGATCTACATGTGTGAATGAGAAAATTATAATTCAGTATGATATATTTCAGTGCCAAATGCTGTTGAGGGTTGTCCATAAGCAAAAAAATGCTTGTGTTGACTCCTTTTGTCTGTGTTTAAAAAAGTTGTCATCAGCTTCTTTTTTGGAGCTTCCAGGTAGGATCATTATTCTTTATAGTTATCATATGGTTATTGTGTTGTGCTTTTGTTATTGAACAAGTAGTATTTAGAGGCCAAATTAATGCAAGAAGTAAAAAGGTTACAATATCCCAGAAGAAATGGTTTTCTAGCCATGACTTATTTCACCCTCTCAAAAAAAATGTTTCCAATACATATTATTATCCACCTTTTCTGATTATTGGATGTTTTTGGTATCATTGCCATTTTGATTTTGAGCTCGTGAAACTGAGTAGATTATTAATGGCATTGGAATTAGAAGTGAGGATTATTCTGTACTGCATGATATTTTCAACATGAATACAGAAATGTCAGGGTGATTTTTTATTTAAAAAAATTAGTACTTGTGAATAATATTGACGAAATTGACCAAGTATAAAATTGGATGAGAACTACAAGTGGACATTTTAGAATGCATATTCCTGTGGCAAACAAAAATATAGTGGCATTCTATCTTCAATCAATCATCAAAAGCAGGTCATTATTCTGCCTGACTATTCAATTGTGTTTAAAAGTTTGTGATGTGTTAGTCTTTTGGTGAAACTATTGCATGTATTCTGAAAATTTGACCTCAGGCCACTGACCAAAATGTTTTCACTTTGACCTGACCCCATTGCCTTGCAGGTTTTAGCAGTTTTTTTTCTTCTAGCATTTTGAACTGCATTATCACTGGATGACACAGGTTTGATAGCTTGAGGTATTTTGATACCCTATTACATCACTACATCAGGCATTTATCTTTTCAAGGCCACCCAGGATTATTATCCTAAGATTACTTTGGACGATATGTTTTGTATGTGGGACTCTGCCATGCTAATTTGTATCACTGACTTCAAAGTTAGTGTCCTTTACCCCAGGCATTCCAAAGGTAGAGCATGTCAGTGTATTTTGAATTTTGGAATTTAAAGATGCCTTGACATGACCAGACTCGCTACCTATGTGTCCAAATGTGACTAACCATGTATGCATTTGTGGACACTCAAAGCATCAGAACACATTCTTTGAGATCTTCAACTGGGCCAGCTTTAAACTTCTTCATAATTTATGATTGAACTTAACATGGATCATTTGAACGATTATCCAATATCATATCAGGACAATGACCCTGAATAACCTCTAATATGTCAATGACCTGTGCAGTGCTGTCAACCTGGTTTCCAACCATATCAAGCACTGATACAGTGTTCGCGAAATAAGGTGGGATATACCACTTTCTGAACACTGAATCGACATCCTTCCTTAAAAAGTATCGACATCGTGCTTCTTAGTGTGTGTCTGTGAAGTCTTCATGCCTCGTTTCTAACTGTATTCCGTTTACAAATATCACACTTTGCTCACTCACCATAGCAGATCCGGGATCGTGCTAACGAATATTCCGTGGCGCAATTCTAGGTGAAGGGATGACTTACCATGTACTGTGCTGTGCAGACACAGTTTTAGCACAGATGTTTGTATCGTGTTAGTTGGTATCGACATCCCCAAATTGGGCATCTTTCAAAACGCGCATAACGGGAGTAGTCATGTGTACCCAATTGTCTCAAGACTGGGTTTGCAGGACTTGGCAAGATTTTATATAGCGTTACTTCCATGGCAATTTCGACATCCTGTTGTACTCGTTTCTACGTCTCACCCCTAACGAGAAATAATCATTTTAATACCGATGCCAAGTCATCCACTATATGGCATGCACTGTAGAATGCAGCTAAGAACCGTGAAAAACTGATTTTGCCAACATTTGTCCGGAAGTGATGATCAGATTATATCTGTTATGATTGCGTGGTTCTGTGACTTGACTTGTCCGCGGTATGTTTTGCACCGAAAGATGTGAAAATGATACCCCAACAGCTAGGCAAAATATACGGGCTATTCTTTGCCGACATAATTTTGGAACGCAACGAAGGGGTGCAATTTTCCGGCGCAACCTCCGTCGCCGACCGAGGGTGAAGTTATCCGATCAGGACCGTATCGGGTGGCGAGGTTTATGAGCAGGCAAAGTCGTGAGAAGGAATTTGCCCATAGCATTTGATATAGGAGTAATGAATTGTTCCGTGTTTATCCGATCATCTGACCATCAGTTTAACGTCCGTTTTAAAAGTGAGCGTTACACAATTCGCATGGTGAGTTCCGTTGTTTTCCGCAATCGATACGGTATCCCGTAGCCCGTAAAGACGCCTACTTGAGATGGTGACGTGCGTAGTGAGCACTCACGCTCTGGCTCCCAAGAATTTCTCCGCCTGTTCCATTGTCTGTTCGCCCAGCCTTGCAGCAATAAGCGTGTGTGCGATTCAATTTCGCCAGCCTGCCACCGTGTGGTGATGTCGGCTGGTGCTGGCATGTGCTACTCGGAGACGGGTCGAAACGAACTTCTTGAAGCTCAATACCAAACACACAACCCTGCCGTGAGCAGGTAGGCCATGCGGGTCAAGTGACTGGTCGCCTCGGGCCGGGAGCCCCGGCTTTGGCCTGGTACTTGGGGACCCGGCCGGCGGTGGATATACGAGGTGGGCTGCACTGAAGTACGGTCGAGATGGTGAGCCTCTTTCTTCCCCGAGATGTCGATGTGTGCGTCTATGTATAGGCATTTGTCAAGATATGATACCAAATAGTTACGGCGATCTTGGTTCAGGTGACGAGATCTGGTCAAATTCACAAGGAAATTTGTATTTCCATGCTCAGAATTTCCAGCCTAATCATTTCTCAAACACCGGACTATTGTGATGGAGCTCATTGTCTTCTATAAGTGTGCGAAGTGTCAGGTCGCTATCACAAGGCATGACCCAAATGTGCACCTCTGCGCAGATATAAGGAATTATGGAAGTGCCATTTATTTCCATTTGTAGGCAACTCAATGATATTACGTGTTCTTATTGGACTAGTTTGCATGCCTACGTGTGTTTCAATGCTTGCAATCGTTCATTGTGGCATTGGGTCAGTTGTTCAGGTGATTCGGGCTGGTCTAATTTGACAATCAGTTTGCATACAACCTAGGGTAGTTTTCAACGCTGGATTAAAATTCAGCATTCTTTTCCACTGCGTACCAACATTATAGGTCATCCCAGTTCACCTCACTTCCAAGTCACTTTAGACCTGGTGTAATCCAAGATGACTTTCCAGCACATTTTTGTAAGGATAGGTAGTTTTGCGATGCTGAATTCGAGTTCACCCGCCGTCTGTTAAGATGTGAAATAAAAGTCCTTCGGCGACATCCCTACCTTGACCCGGTTTTCGACAACATTCCCTGATATCACTGAGGAGATAAAGGTTGGTGCTACGCGATGATAAAAGTTGTGTTTCTGTACATGGTGTAAAGCAAAAGTTCGAGGGGGTAAAAGTTCCTCAGTAGAAATGCGAGTGCGGTCTGCGGCGGGCAGCTCTCTCGGATTAGCGCTCCTGCTCTGTTTGTAAAAGTTCGCTTGCCGTGGTTGTTCCCTACAAGCTTGGGCCATGAAGCTTACGCGTTTCTTGGATTATGTGACGATGGTCGTACTGTATGGCGTGAGTGATGCTTACTGGCTATTGAGTCATAAGGATCTTGTGCAGAAGGCACAACTTAAGAGAATCTTTGTAGCTGCTTCAGTATCTAGTGATATTACTATATGGACATAGTTACGCACATAAATAATAATACTACCATTTATTATATTAATTATCATTGTAGCAATACTACTACTAATAGTAATAGTCAGTATTATAAACAGAATAGCAATACAATGGTGATGATCGTTCTTGTTATTAGGGTTATAATTATAATAATACATCTTAGAACCTGGTACCTTCAAAGAAATCCCTCAAGTAAAAAGTTCTGGTAAATTCACCCACCTAATGTTTGCTTTTCGTGGCGAAACCAGCGGATTCTACGTACCTGAAGCCCCTCTCGAGGAAACCACGTAAGGTACATTATGCTGATATTGTCGCAAGCGCCTTCAGAAAGTTACATACTGTGTCAATGTAGTTCCAGCCAGTGAGTTACGTTCCGGCTGGGCTGCTAGGTCTACCGCCTCGGGCCATGTCTGCATGAGGGCGTTCGGGTGGAAAAGACGACAGTTAACTCTCGGCAAGGTGCACTTGACCACACGCTGTGTGTGCTGGTTCACCTGTAGTGGCCGACTGACCTCGACGCACCGCTATGCTGCACGCTGCTGTCACGGGTCACGGTCCGCTCTCAGTGCCGGAGCTCGGCGGCTCCGCTGGCCGTGCATCTTTGCTGACCTTTGCTGACCTCGTCTCAGCGTCGCGCTGCATACTGCTGACACGCGGGTCACTGGTTGCTTGGGCGTCACGTCGTGTGCGACCCGCTTTGAAGCAGCGTAGTCGTGTTAACATGTTGATTCATAGCACATAGATGTTATTAATGCTAGCAAATCACTGATATGCTGATAATTAGAACAGTGAAATGACCAGTGAACTTCCATACGGATTGTGCCCGTGGTAGATATAGTTAATTGTATTCACATGTTCCGATTTGTGATCTCAATGCTCTTGAACCGTCTGGCAGGCGGTGCCGGCAGCTATTTTTATTGTATTGAGAATGGGTCACGTTTCGCAGTGAATATTTCCATGAAATCCATGTGTATTGGAAGTCGTCTAGAATTTCACCTGATCGTGCCAAATAGTTTGCGCGGATTACACGACATTTTATATTAACATTGTACAATATATTTCTCATGCGTATCGAGTTTTCTGGTGTTGTCTGCGGTCGTGCGGTGTCTGTGACGGACAAATCAATTGCACTCACAAAATGTGTTTATATTGTTCAGCAACACTTGCTTGCATGCTACAATTTAGTTACCTTGCACATCATTAATTAGTGTATTGGAAAACGTATCTGTAACTATCTTATATCCATACTTTTTCGCTGCCCTTATTAATCTACTTTGGTTAGATGTTGTAATTATTGTTGATGTTTATTTAATTGAGTGAAGCCTAATTACAATTTCATGACGCTGCGTTACATGGATACGATATCAGTTGCGGCTGTATCCTCCTAAGAAGTGGCCAAAATTCCAGTATTTGTTGCAACGGCTCATGCGGTTGTTAGTTATGCCCCGTGTGGTCTGCAAGTTTGCAATGAGGGAGCTTCATGAGTAAGCATACAAAAATCGTAACACACATATTTCAGTTATTGAACTTCTCGTTTCCACTTTGAATGCGTCCTTCAATGCGAGCGTGTTCGCTTCCCGTGTACGATATTTCAGCGATGTATGCGGTGTTAGCAGTACATCGCCCACCGGCCGTCCAGTCGGCCGTGCCTGCAGTTTATGGAAGGCCCGACCACTCCAGACGTGCTGGCTTCACCACAGAATCCGACCCGTCCTCAGGTGATGTCTTGATCGATTGAGATGTGTATCGCGCGTGTTATCGCCGCCGACCTGTCATGCTCCGCGGCGGCCTGGACCGGCTGGGACCGGCTGGATGCCGTGGCCACGATGCCGGTGCACCTGTGTAGGTGCCGAGCCTTGGCACCGATGCTGACGGCCCCCATCGGTGTCCGAGCGGGGTGTGGTGTTCAGAAAGTGAGCCGCGACATCCTGGCGATTCGCGTCGCCACGGCAACGGCTCGTTTGTTGTTGCTTTTGTTCGTGTCCATGGTGAAGATTCAAGACTGCTAGTCGGACCTGTGGACCTTGGTCCGAGCGTGAATGCACTCCATCTCCGAATGAGAAACCCGCTTCCTGCAATGTCTCTCCGGAATCGTTTTTCCAAATTAATGAGAAAGGTACATCCTTTTTCTGTTTTGTGTTTGCCTACTTCCATCGAAAGCCCTCTTTCTTAGTCCGGAGTGTGCCCTCCAGGTTGAATTGGTCAACTCACCACCACTTTGGAAGCGAGAAGACAGACATGGGTTATAACCCCATCATTCAAACGTTTTCCTGAACCTGGGGCTTCAGGAAGTTCTGGCGATAAGCTAATGGTTGCGTGATGTAAAAGATGCTGAAGTTAAGGAGGAAATACCTGCCCATCCCTAATCTGTCCAACTAGAATGCAGATGTCGAAATGTAACGGTGCGCCATAATTCTAGCGGACAGTGACCAGTGTTGGATTTTCACTTCTCGGTCTTGGATTCGAGTGTATAATTTTTGGCTTGCCAAAGTATGGAGTGTATAATCTTGAGAAGCACTATGTTATGGGGTGTATAATTTCTCAGTTTGCCAAATTATGGGGTGTATGTTGAAGCACCAAGTAACGGAGTATATACATTTTATATATAACGAAGTGTATAAATTTTGAAAAATGCAGCGATGTCTCCTGGAATGAAGAATAAAAACATAGGGCCCTCGGTGCCTTAGATGGTGGAGCGTGGGACTCGAATCTCGCGGCCGGCGGCATTTGCAGGGTCCACCCACGACCAATCGGTGTGATATAGGGTGGCGGCGCTATGCAACCTTGCGGTTGAATGCGTCGTAAAATAACCCGATAATTCTTTTTCCTCAAGAATAAAACGCTTTTAAGTCATTTGTTAGGTTCTTATCCTAGTGTCTCACAGACAACCAGATGGGGTCCACCACACATCGTCGTCTGAAGTCATCCACGTTACGTGAATGACTTATAAGACAACTTCCTGAGCAATGGTAGAGAAAATGATCACAAAAGTATACTTAATCGATGTCAACCAAGTTAATATATCAATACCTGCCACTCCTAGCATAGGTACCAACACCGCACAACTAATACAAATGCACAACATACCTCGAGAGCAGGACGTTCGTGCACCGCTGAGTCTAAAATGGGAGGGTCTAAAATGTTACTTCGGGATATGGGTTTCGGACTATATAATGGTTCAAGGAAAGTTATACTAAAACAATCCGTCTAAAATATTTTATTCTCTCCACGATGAAATTATTTTTCAAATGAGAAAGCTGAAAAATATCGAAGTCAATCCTTATTAATATTAAATGTATTTCAATGCACTCCTGCGTCCTCTTGGAATGTGCCTACAGATGACCCGAAATAACAAATGTGTATTATCCTCAATTATACTGGAAACGTCATGTCGTAGGGGACCCAGTATGACTGAATCTTCCTCTCCACCCAAGTTATTACTATTGTATAATGACATCTAGCTGTCTTGCTAGTTAAGTATGTCTTCATCCAGCAATGCAAGGAGTGTATTTTTTCCGGAGTGTATAATTCTTTGGATTGCAAAAGTTCCAAAAAAGGGCCACTTTTCCAACGCTGACAGTGACTGTGGTTACGCAGAAGGTACTTCGCTTGTTTCCCATCAGGTACGAAACGGGGAGAAGCTCTGCTGTCGTCTACCTGGGAAGGTAAACACATTGCGCTGATTTGGGCATAGTTGATACTGCTCATACTTCGAAGTAAACATGACCGGAAGTTAATACTGCCTACACTTGGAAGTAAACCTAACCGGAAACTGAAACATAGTCCTGGGCGCTATGTGATCGGCATGTTCGATGGGCCCTACAGCCCAAATGTCTGTCTAGCTGAGGCGAGAACATTCTCGAGTCACGGGGCAGAGTTCGCTGTAGTCACGTCACACGTACGTGTTCACGTTCCGACGTTATCGACGGTGGAATCCGCAGTAGGCTATCGACTGAGGTGTTGAATTCATGCCCAAGTTAATCTGCTGCCTCGTACTGTTTTATCAGATCTCTCAGCTGCTGCATTATCTCGGTGGAGCTATCTCGGTAAATGCTGGGGAATTATTCGCAATGCGGAGAGCGATATTTGCTCACGGGGCATGCTGTCGGGCGTGTCGTTTGCTGGGATGTGGCAATGCATGCTCTCACTGAGTTGGCCGCGCAGTTCACGGTGATATTTTCAACAGATGTGACTGTCGTGTTGTCTGGTGTTTTTTCCTAGCACAACAGATGTGACTGTCGTGTTGTCTGGTGTTTTTCCTAGCACATACTATTAGATAATAGTATCTAATAGTACATTCCGAGCACATACTATTAGATAAATGAATGCTCCGAATTCAAGAAGTGCAAGTATGTGCTTCTCAAATCCATTCGTCCGAAGTGTAACTGTCCACAAGCCGCACAGTCGCAGTCGAATGAGCGTATTGTGGCCCGCGTTGCCGGTCCGGCTACGTCACTGGGACACCGTCGGTTACTTCACTGGGACGCCGTCGGTTACGTCACTGGGACGCCGTCGGTTACGTCACTGGGACGCCGTCGGTCATACCACGTGACACGTGGACGGGCGGCGAGTTTGTGCTTTGGCGGTGGTTAGATTTGCGTTCACTTGACGCAGCGCTAAAAGGTGAACCGCGGTGCTCGTAGCTCACCTTTGGTAACTATCTCTGTTGGTAGCGGGCGGAGGGAGCAGGCCGCACTTTCGTTAGAGCTGTTGGCGACAAATATTGACATCACTAGTATCGATGTAGCACCGCTGAGGCTTGGTGTCCACGTGGTGCCTGTTGGGGATGTTGGCGCCAAATATTGACATTAGTACCGATGTAGCATCGCTGAAGCTTGGTGTCCACGTGGTACCTTTTGAGCCGTTGGCGCCAAGTATTGACATCACTGGTACCGATGTAGCACCGCTGAGGCTTGGTGGCCACGTGGTGCCTTTTGGGCTTGGCAAGTAGCTCGGCTCGGCAGCCCGGCTCGTGGCTACTGCCCTCATGACGTTCAGCGTCCACTGGTGGTAGCTGTGGTGACGCTTTCGGCAGTTCAGAGTAACATGAGCTCAACAGTCTTGGCCGCCAAATGACCCCGTGGTCGGCCCGCCCCTAAACCCGAATAATCAAAGAGCTTAGCGATCTCATTCGGGCAGTTACCTCCGTTCGGGCGACGGAAATACAGCGGTCTCGTTTGCGGATGTACGTAGTTTTAGCCGGCGCGAATGGTCAACTCTGGTCGAAGCGCCATAAAGCCCACATAACTAACTAACGGAGTTTCAGCTACATCAGTGTAGATATATCAGGGCAAGCTCTGGGGACCTGATGGTCCATGAATTCCACGGAGCAGAGTAGTCGAGAGTCAATGTGCTCGTCTCCCAGCCGAAAAGGTTGTGGGTTCGAGTCTCACCTGTCGCTACTCTTCGCCCGCGACTAATCGGCGTGAGACATTGGCGACGCTATGCGACTCAACAGCCGTCGCTTCGCAGGGCCGATAGCCACCACCATCACCACCACAATTCCACCATGTTTAGCTTCTCCTTCCAGCCACTGACACTAAGTGGTTTCACCGTGAAAGTACATCAGACCTCCCTACCACTTGCAGTTCGAGGTTACGTACACCTCGATCCCACTAACATTTGATCTAAAGTGAATAGAAAGGTGCTGTAAACGGCATGACATAGTACATCCTTCAGCTTTTTATAGTACGTTTGTTGACATTCGGGTTTTCCCCCAGTTTGTCTATAGACATGTAGTTTTCCACCGCGCAAATGATGTTTTCTGTTGCATTGAATACGCTTTTATTCACATGAACTTAGTTTGTATGAGCCGAAATAATTGAGTGCTGCGTGTAGAAAGTCCAGGGGAATAGTTGCATGCATATTTCTTGCACACATTCTCTCGCTTGGCGTACATTATTTGTGATGTTTCAAACCAGGGATGCGGAGCCACCGGAGCCGGAGCGGCCGGGACATTTTACTCGAGCCGGAGTCGGATCCGGAGCCGTCAAAAGCATGGCGGCTTCGACTCCGAAAGAGGTGTAAATTAAACAAAGTTAGCAAACGTGAAATGAATACATTATATCTAGTATAAAGGTAGATACGGGGTTTATATGGGAAAGTTGCTGATAATTGTCTGAAGTTTGCGCCCCTGAGTTGTCGCGGCTAACTATATTTTTACATCCCCCTAGCTCTTACTTAATGGATCGGTCACGTTTGGGATTCATGGAGCCGGAGCCGGTACATTTTACCCGGAGCCGGAGCCGGAGCCGCCGATACATTTTACTCGGAGCCGGAGTCTGAGTCGGAGCCGGGATACTTCCCCGGAGCCGGAGTCGGAGCCGGAGCCGTCCAAAATTTTCCCGGCTCCGCATCCCTGGTTAAAACGCTTGTGGAAAACTAAATGTCATGCACAGCTTGGTGGATAACTAGTTTTCTCCGTACTGTTTAATTATCGGGTAGACAGACTCGCTAACCCTGCGAAGTATAAATTGCGTTCGATTAAGTTAATGTCCTAATCCTTTGGAACGTGTTAATATTTCACCTTTCGACATCTATTGGTATTTGTTCTTGCTGTAATCATTCGTCTATATATATATATATATATATATATATATATATATCATAGTGCTTAGCATTGGACTGCATCTGGTCTTTGGGCGGCCGTCATTGGTAGGATAAGACTGGTTCTGTTTAAGCCTAGGATAAGTCTTTTTGGTGGTTGCCGTTCCTTCAGCCGTTCTTTAGAACTGCCGACGGCATTCCAGTCATTCGCATGGGAATGGCCTATTTCACACGGTGCGTTTGCGTTCGGTGTGAAAAAGGACCGTGGAGGTGAACGTGCCACACAGTCGTCACAAAGTGGCCAACGTAGTCGCTGCGCCGCGGGGCCCGGAAACCAGCTAGTCTGCCTGACAAACTACAGGGCCATTGTCTGACTATGTCATTGTCAGTGGCTGCAGTCTTGTCCGACTGCCATTGTCAGTCACTGCAGAGTCAGAGTCCGTCCCTGTCACTATCATGGGCTGCAGAACCAAACACTGACTCAGTAGATGTCAGTGGCTGCAGGGTTACTGGCCGACTGTCCATGTCGGTGTCATTGCCATATACTACAGAGTCCGACAATGACTCCGCCAATGCCAGTGGCTGCAGTCAGCCTCACCAGCCGCACGGACGCGTCGCGGAACGTTGCCGTACCGTATTATTGCGGCGTGTGCGGAGGCGACCCAGTAACGCACGTCAGCGGTCGTCAGCGATCCGACACACCCGGCGAGTGCACCTGTGAAACGGCGACCGTCAAGCTCGCACGTCGTCCAGTCCCGTTGTACTATTGCGATCGACACTCCGCCCCCTCCCGCCGGCCGTCCAAGTGTCGAAAGGTCAACGTGCTCGCGCTCGGTTGTGCCGTATAAGTGTGGCGGTGCTGTGGCGTTTGGAGCGGCCCCGCCTGGGTCGCTCCAAACGGCTGCAACCTGGCCCAGTAGATGTGTTTGTGTGCTGCAACCAAGGGCGTGTGAAGTGAGGGCCCAACATGGCTTAACGTATAACCTACACTGACCTGTGGTCTCGCAAGCACTGACAGGTTTGGAAAAATAACTGTTACTGTTCCTTCTTTTTTAGGGGCTGACATCGAGAGTATTATTCTTTCCAAAAATGATCCCCTGCGTTTTTTCTTGTTCGAAGGTTGAACGACGTTGTTTGACAATGAAGTGACCTATGATAATGCTCAAGATTGACTGAACATTGCAGGCTGAGATTCTGTCGTCACATTTTGGAAGAAAATGTATGTTCAGCTACCCAAAAATAAATTGTCCACATCCAGGATTCCAATGCACAAATCCAACCCTGACCACACATGGTCTCACTTACGACCCCTAAAGCAGTATCCTGATGTTCATTTTTGTAGGGTGGAGGAAGGAGTCATGCCAAACCAGCCAACTGATGTCTATTGGCGTCGGTAGCTCAGTGATTAAAGCTGAGTGTCTGGCACACCAGAGGTACAGAGTTCGATTCGCCGTGATGTACTTCCTGCCGTGGCACTTCCTGGAGGCGACACCATTTGGCCTCAGCTGACGAGTGCGTCTTGAAGCCACAATCCCACCGACCAACCAATTAAAGTCCAAAATATCGCAAATGTATAGATAGTGCCTATTGATGAGTAATATTATATAACTTTTGTCCGTTGCGCGATGATGGTGATATCTGTCACTGCTGTCTTTGCCAATCATGGAAGTGCCGCTGTGAAAAGCCGTAAGTGCTTTTAAGTATCCAAATCTTACGTATAATGCAGAACAAAGACCACAGGTGACACTTAATTATCTTGAAAAAGTGATGTTGGCACAATTTGTATCAAGTGCTCTGCTCAAATTTCAGAATTGCATGAGGCTGCCCTAAAGTGGCCGCTTACATAGCACGTCACTGGTAAATGTCAGTCACTTTTCCCGGGGCACGACCCGTACCCCGTAGCTCAACCTGCGACACGACCCGTACCCCGTAGCTCAACCTGCGACACGACCCGTACTCCGTAGCTCAACCTGCGACACGACCCGTACCCCGTAGCTCAACCTGCGACACGACCCGTACTCCGTAGCTGAACCTGCGACACGACTCGTACCCGTAGCTGAACCTGCGGCACGACCCGCGGGGCGATCGGTGACGACCTGCGATCTGACCTCAAAGTCTGGCCCGTCTGTTCTTTTCCAGACGTAGTGTTTTGTCAGAGGTCTGATGACAGGTCAACACCTGTCAGGGGAGAGATGATAGCGGTGTCGTGTCGAAGGTCAAGTGGCAGAGGTGTTTGTTATAGGTGAAATGGTAGAGGTGTTTTGCCAGAGGTCAGATGATAGATGTGTTGTATCGGAGGTCAGATGACGAGAGGTCAGATGGTAGAAGTGGTGTGTTAGAAGTCAGATAACAAGTTTTTTTTCAGATCAGATGACAGAGGTCAGATGATAGAGGTGTTCGTTAGAGGTCAGATGGCAGAGGTGTTGTGTCAGGGGTCAGCTGTCTGACCCCAAAACCTGACGCGTCCGTTCCCCTTCCAGACGGCGCTCAGCATGTTCTTCCAAGAGGCTGCCGTATGTAATGGCTACAGCACCAGCAACCGCCAGAGCAACAGCTTCACAATGGTGGGTGCTGTCGCAGTCGTGCTGCGGTTTGTGGTTTGGCGATGGTCCTGCCGTTACGGTCCGTCACGGTCCTGTCGTTACGGTCCGTTACGGTCATGCCTTTACGGTCCGGTACGGTCCTGCCGTTACGGTCCGTTGTCGTCATGCCGTTACGGCTCGTCACGGTCCTGTCGTTACGGTCCGTCACGCTCCTGCCGTTACGGTCCGTTACGGTCATGCCTTTACGGTCCGGTATGATCCTGCCGTTAATGTCCGTTGCGGTCCTGCCGTTACGGTCCGTCACGGTCCTGCCGTTACGGTCCGTTACGGTCATGCCTTTACGGTCCGGTATGGTCATGCCTTTACGGTCCGGAACGATCCTGCCGTTAATGTCCGTTGCGGTCCTGCCTTTACGGTCCGTTACGGTCCGGTACGGTCCTGCCGTTACGGTCCGTCACGGTCCTGCCGTTGCGGTCCGTCGTGGTCCTACCTCCGGTCGCGGTCCGCAGCGTGCAACGGTCCCCGTCCACGGTGTGGTCTCGTTCCCCGTCTTGTGCGGTGTCCCTGATCTGGTGCAGCGGTACACTGAGCCACTGTCCGTGAAATCCGCCAGTTCCGGAGGAGGATGTAGTGCGTGGTTCGTCCGGCGCGTCTTCCTCTCTAATTAACGCGTCTTCCTCTAAGGCGTTTTCCTCCTAATTCGATGGCAGCTTGATCTTTTGCCATTATTTCATGCAGTGGTTGCATGGGTTATGACCCGACGAAGCCTTGTTCTGGATAGGTGAAATGTCGGCGAGGGCTTTTGCTGGTGCACCTTGCGACTGACGAAGCATGCTTCTAAATTGCGTGGTGCTGTCCGGTGCTTAGAGGCACATTTATCAGCTATAGTGCGATGCATTTCACTTCGCTTCCACGTGAAAAGCATTTGTTCCTTCGGGGACGCTATGTGACCATTGGGGTCGATGCATTTCTTACAACCCAATAACAACCAGTTTGTTTCTGCACATCACCACGACAAAGGTGTGGCTCGATCTGCAGTGACTGAGATACGACCCTGTATCGTTAGCCGGACACGGCCGGTCCCGGCCAATGTCGTGCTGCCTGACTGCTGGCCTGTCGGCTGGCAACTGGATCCATTTGGTCGGAGAAGGAATATTGCAGCTCGTGCCGCGAAATCGCCGTTATCTTCAGGGAAGATTGATTACAAATGCAAGGTGCGCGATCGCAGAACGATTCTCTCCTGTTACGTGCTGTCGTCATACAAAGGCTTCCGTCGAGAAAAACTAAGCTGAAAGGTTGCTTGATTGGCTACAGCTGAAAGGTTGCTTGATTGGCTACAGCAGAACTGTCTGGAACTGGAGAGTTTTCCATTGTTGGCTGGGCTGAATATCGGAGGTGTCGAGCTGTGCGCTCCTGGTCAGACTGTTTGTCCTGCGTGTCCGTTGTGTCCTGGTGCAGTGTTACAATATTTATTTCTCGTTAGGTGTCAAATGTCGAAATGAGTACAGCATGATGTCGAAATCGTCATGGAAATATTGTGGTTTAAGATAATTAGCTCCTTAAGGTCAAGTTTTAAGACAATTACGCACATAAAACTAACCCTTTTGCGTTTAGGTGGAACTGAATTGGGGATACCGATATCAATGACAACGATACAAATGTACATGCTATAAACTGGTATTGTGTAGCACAGCACGTCAAAAACCCTAATAAACAAACAAACAATAAACTGTAACATAGCACACTATAGTTAATCCCTGCATATGTATTGCAATACGGGATGTTCGTCATCACAATCCCGGATCCTTTATAGTGAGTATAAGCACGATACATGTATACCAGATACTGTTAGAAACGAGGCATGACAACTTCATAAGCACGCACCAAGAAGCACGATGTCGATACTCCTTCGGGAAGGATGTCGATTCAGTGTTCGGTAAGTGGTATATTTCACCCTGTTCCATAGATAACTTGGCACTGGTCCTGTGTGTCGGTGTGCCCTGTTTATTCTGTGTGTTCTGCTTCTGCTTCGATATCCGCCCCTGCTGGGGTCTGGGTGCCCAGTCCTTGCGGTGCCGGTCCCGTTACCGGCGGACCAGGCAGCCTGCCCGGCGGCGTCGGCCGTTGCTGGTCATTGTTTGTGTGGTGTTACGACGCACCAGGCCGAGACTATGCACGTGCGGTGCCTGCCTCTCACCACGGCGGCAGGGACGGGCGCCGAGTGTGCTCGAACCCCGTGCCCGTGGTCCGCCACACGCAGCTTCACCACCGAGCCGTCGACGGTCGTCACTGTGCGTCGTGTCATCACGGTCATCGCGGTCCAGGTGGTGGCTGGCCTCGAACTCGAGTTGTTTTGGCCGTAAGTCAAGCCTGCTAACTGCGGTGCAGTCGACACCCATGAACACCGAGTTTAAATACCGGTGGCAT